>APFE030266817.1:0-105989 GCA_000404065.3 Pinus taeda | reverse complement strand
AACAGGTGATCAGCAGGTAAAACCCGCGATCTCCGCTCGAAAATAAGGAATTTTTATATTTTTTAAGTGTTTTAATACATATACGCGGGTTAGCTATGTAGAACCTGCGTATACACACGTTTAACTCAGGGCAATGTCGCGTACAGGGAATAAAACACTGTTTTTTAGATATATGACCAGGTCTGGAAGGAGGGGTTGCCCTAGGCCATGGCTGAAGCATCACAAACCATACTGGTGAGATTTGGAGCTATAACAGTATGCACTTAACCTATTCAGAGGTGCAGTCAATTGGATGAGTAAGAAACAATCCGTAGTAGCACTATCAACTACAGAGGCAGAATACATGGTAGCCACTCATGCAAGCAAGGAAGTAGTTTAGTTGAAGAGATTATGTTCAAATATGGGGTTAGTACAAGGAGCTATAAGGATAGACTGTGACAGCCAAAGTGCAATTTTCTTGGCAAAGAACCCTGCATATCATTCAAAGACAAAGCACATTGATGTTCAGTATCACTTCGTGAGGGATATGATAAAAGACAAAAAGGTGTTGCTGGTAAAGGTAGACACTTTGAAGAATACTGCAGATGCATTGACAAAATCTATGAGCTCTGAGAAGTTCTCTTGGTGTAGAGAAACAATGGGAATTGTAGGGCTGGATAAATGACTAAGCTCTCTTGTGCCCCCCTGTGGAAAGAAAACAACAAGTGGGAGAATGTTGGGTTTTGTTATATTCCTTCCATGACTAGCACAAGTAGTTAACTAGGGGGTTAGAAGGGGGGCAGACCTACCTATGGTTTTGTGCATGATTTTTGCACATGGTTTTGGACATGATGGTTTTTGGTCCATGGTTTTGGACGTGATGGTTTTCATTCCATGGTATTGGATGCTTCAACATGTATAAATATGTCTTATAACATTGCAAGGAACATAATGAAAAATCAAGCTAGTAGTCTTGGTTTTGGGAACCAGGGGAAATCTTTGTGTATATTTGTTTTATGTGTTATGCTCTCACATTGTTTATTTTTTGTGTTTTAGAATTCGTATGTAGGTAATTTATGTACGGGGTTAAAACCTACATTGCAGTCTTCTCTCTGTCTTCAGCACTGGGTCTGGATGTCATTGGTTTTGTCGATTGGATAGACTTCTAAGAATACCCTCCTATTCTAGACGTAATCATTCATTGTCTGTCCTTAAATTTGTCATCTCAACACATAACTGTTGAACGGGTTCGAGTAGAAATGCATTAGCTTGATGAGTTTCCTCGCCTAGCTGTGTCCAAATGTCAGGGTTAGCATTGATATAAGTTGTTTTTCAAGGATTGGGTGGTCCTGGGCTCCTCTGCATTCCACCTTTCTATATTGAGGTGGTCTCTGTGTTCATATACATATATTATTTAGTTAGACTAAAGAAATCACAGTATATATATATTATATTATATAATATATAGTTATTATATATGCGTATATGTTTGTGTGTGTGTATATATATATATATATATATATATAATCCCAAAGAGTTTCAGTGTACAAACCTCAGCTCTGATACCATTTGTAACACCCTAATCCATTAACACACGTCATAATAATAATAATAATAAATAAAGAAAATCCTAAACTTACGATTTATTACATTGATTCTTTAATATGCCAAGGTGGTGGGTGAGGGTTTCAACATAACATTTGATTGATTTTATATGTTATTAATTCCTCACAGCTTGGGTTATGGTCTTTTCCATGTATTAAAGAGTCACATGGCGTCCCTCGAGGCATTAGGCCCATCACCCTCCTCCGGAGTAAAAGAACTAGGTATGTCTCTCCATGCGGTGCGATCTTAGGGTTTCCTTTGGTAGGCATCCGTCCATCGCTGAAACATCAGCACAACATTTTTTCTTGCTTCCATCCGTCGATCTGTCTGGAGGAATCCGACGATGGAGAGAGTTTAGGGTTGTTCCAACTACCCCATCCATCGCGTCCAACCAGATGGAGGGTCATTTGCTTTTGGAGGACTGATGGTTCAACCGCTTTGCAACAAGTTTGGCTACCAAGTATTTAGTTGGTCTTGCAACTTGTTCATTGAGAGCTATGGTGTTGGTTCACCGTCCTTATGAGGGAGGTAATTGAACGCTTACGATTTTGCATAGTATTTTACATACGAGTTGCTTCTATTACGTGCTTTGCTTCCTCATGGATTTTAATGGCTTATCAGGTAACCCTCCAAGTCCAGGGGCATCACAACATTTCTCTCGTTCATCAATGATTGACGAGTTTCGATGCCGACTATACGAAGGTGAGTTAACATTCTTCGGCATTGTTTTACAGTTCAAGTTATTTCCGCCTACTACATATACCCAGGTGATGTTTTCTTATGTCATATAGGTGGACTACTCCTGGATGGGACCTTCAGTGCTCAGGTGAGGTTGTAAATGTTGGTTGCTCTAGTCTTTAGTCGTTTTCTTTAATAGACGACATGCCTTTGATAATGATATATTTATGATGTCGCAGGTAATGGCTGCCATTACTGGGGTTCTTATGAAGTTAGTCCCACGCCCTCCAGGGTTATGAGAATTGATGCCCTACTCGGTTGTCTACAGGCTGGAAACTACTTATTGAGGCTCACTTGGTTTGATTACTTTGGTTTAGATGTATGTAGAAAATTTATTGTAGGTTTTAACCTCGTACAGAAATTACCTGCATATGAATTCTAAAACACAGAAAATAAACAATGCGAGAGCATAACACATAAAACACATATACGCAGAGATTTTCCCTTGGATGCCAAAACTGGGACTACCAGCTTGATTTTTCATTATGTTCCTTTCAATGTTACAATACATATTTATACTTGCTGAATCATCCAATACCATGGACCGAAAAACCATCACATCCAAAACTATGGACTGAAAACCATCGCATCCAAAATGATGTGTGAAAATCATGCACCAAACCATAGGTGGGTCCACCCAACCTAACATAGGGTCGAACCATAGAGTGGGTTACCTGCACCCCTCAAATGCTCTGTGACTCCCCCAGCTATGTAATCAGTGAAACTAAGGGGGGGCTTCACCGCCATTCTAATCCCCCGGTTAACTACGTGGGTTAGTTGTGGAAATAATATAACACAACCCAAGATTCTCCCACTTGTTGTTTTATTTCCACGGAGGGCCACAAGAGAGCTTAGTCATTTATCCAACCCTACAAAGCCCATTGTTTCTCTACACCAAGAGAACTTCTCGGAGCTCACAAATGTTGTCAATGTATCTGCAATATTCTTCAAAGTGTCCACCTTTACCAGAAACACCTTTTTGTCTTCTATAATATCCCTCACAAAGTGATACTGAACATCAATGTGCTTTGTCTTTGAATGATATGTAGGGTTCTTTGCCAAGAATATTGCACTTTGGCTGTCACAGTCTATCTTTATAGCTTCTTGTACTAACCCAATACTTGAACACAATCTCTTCAACCGAACTACTTCCTTGCTTGCATGAGTGGCTGCCATGTATTCTACGTCTGTAGTTGATAGTGCCACTACAGATTGTTTCTTACTCATCCAACTGACTACACCTCCAAATAGGTTAAACACATACCCACTTGTAGATCTTCTCTAATCCAAATCTCTAGCCCAGTCTGCATCAACAAATCCATGAATATCTAACACTCTATTGAGTCCTGGTCTTCCTCTGTAGCACAAACCATAATCACTAGTGCCACGCAAATACCTAAAAACTTGCTTCACTATTGTCGAGTGCTCCTTCCCTGGTTTTGACATAAAACTGCTCAATACTCCCACTGCATGTGCAATGTCTGGTCTAGTATAGACCATCGCATACATCAGGCTACCAACTACACTTTCATATGGAACACGTGACATGTCCTCTTCCTCTTCTTGTGTCTTGGGACACTGTTCAGTAGATAAATTTACACCTACAAGAATAGGAACCTTCACCGGTTTACTACCTGCATATTAAACCTCTGTAATATTGTCTCAACATACTTTCTTTGCTTTAACGAGAGCTTCCTCTTTGTCTGATCTCTTTTAATTTCCATGCCCAAAATATAATTTGCAGCACCAAGATCTTTCATGTCGAATTTGGAGGACAAATGGGTCTTCAAATCCTGGATGATTTCTTTGTCATTTCCAACCAGCAACATATCATCCACATATAAGACCAGATAAATAACATAGTCACCAATTAATTTAAAATACACATAGTGATTTGCTTTACTTCTGGTGAAGCCAAGTCTCCGTATAAATGTATCAAATTTCTGATATCACATCCTTGGTGATTGTTTTAACCCATATGAAGACTTCTTTAACTTGCATGTTAGTTCTTTCTTACCCTTCACCACAAGGCCTTTAGGCTGCTTCATGTAGATCTCCTCTTTTATATCCAAGTGAAGAAATGTTGTCTTCACATCCATCTGTTCTACCTCAAAATCAAAAGCAGTAGCAACAGATAAAAGTAATCTAATAGAAGTTGCCTTCGCAACAAGAGAAAGAATATCACCAAAATCAATTCCCGACACCTAGGAAAAACCTTTTGCTACCAACTGACTTTGTATTTCTCCATGTTTCCTTCTTCATTGGTCTTCTTCTTGAACACCCATTTGGTGCTAATGGGTTTCCTTCCAGCCGGCAACTTCACCAAATCCCAAGCCTCATTTTTGTGCAAAGATGCCATTTCATCAACCATGGCCTCTTTCCAGAGATTTCCATCCTCTAAATCTACTGCTTCCTTCACAATTCTAGGATCACGATCAGTAATAGATAAAGAAAAAATTGAACAAAAAGCAGATGGACTATAACTTTCTGGCCACCTTCTTTCTCGAACTAATCTTCTCACACCCGGAGTTTGTGGCTCTTGATCTTCTGATTCCTCCTATGTTGTAGAGTCTAATTCTTCCTCCTTTAGCTCAAACTTTATCTTCTTAGGTTCCTTTGGTTGGACTTCATGATTAATAACATCTTTCACCTCTCTAAACACCACATATCGACTGTACACAACCTTTCTTGGTACTGGGTCCCAAAGCTCATAACCCTTTAAACCATCCTTATACCTAATAAAGATGCACTTTTCAGATTTACTATCCAACTTGGTTCTTTTCTCCTTTGGAACATGTACATATGCATCACATCTAAATACCCTTAAATGTGAAAGAGAGGGTTTCTTACCAGTCGATACCTCTTGTGAAGTCTTACCCTCCAACGCTGATGAAGGTGATCTATTGACTAGGTAACATGTTGTCTCCACCGCCTTTGCCTAGAATTCCTGTCCTAACCTAACACCACTGAGCATGCTTCTTGCCCTTTCCATCAATGTCTTGTTCATTATTTCTGCAGCTCCATTTTGCTGAGGTGTATATGGATTAGTCTTCTGTTGTGATATACCAGACTTCTTACAAAATTATTCAAATTCCTTACTACAAAACTCTCCACTATTATCTGTCCTTAGCACCTTTATCTTCTTCTCTGTTTGGTTTTCCACCAGAGCCTTAAATTCTTTAAACCTGTCAAAGACTTCAGATTTCTTCTTAAGGAAACATATCCATGTATTCCTTGAAAAGTCATGTATAAATGATACATAATACATAGACGTACCCAGTGATGGAACCTTCAGAGGTCCAAACACATCACTGTGCACAAGTTCTAATATTTGTTTCGCCCTCTTACCACCAGAGGGGAGACTCACCCGATTCTGCTTCACATATACACAATTTTCACAAAAATCAAAATCCAGAGAGCTATTACTCATACCTTCTACCATACCTTTACCATGAAGTATTCGAAGGCGCTTCTCTCTAATATGTCCAAGCCTTTGATGCCACAACATGGTCTTCTCTCGAGAGACCACTAGATTTTCTCCTCCACTTTCAGGAACCATAGAATTGTTGCACCCATCAACAACAGTGCTACCTTGTAGCTTGTACAGAGTTCCAATCTAAACTCCCCACATCAATACTAGTGCCCCCCGACCCATCTTGTAGGTATCCTTCTTGAATATTTTTTTTAGACCTACATCATCCAGCTTGCTTACAGAAATCATATTTCTGACTAATGCATGAATATGCAGAACACCCAGAAGTGTTCTAACCCTTCCACCTTGCAACTTCAACATTACTTTTCCATGACCAACGATTCTAGCCTTCGTGTCATCCCCCAAGAAGACATCATCACCTTTCTCATACTCATAGAACCACTCTATATGGGGAGTGAAGTGAAAAGATGCACCTGAGTCAATCAACCATGCCTCATGATCTACATGTGTACTTGAAGAAGCCAAGTACACATCCCCACCTTCATCTGAAGTGGTTTTCGTCTGTGCAGAAAGAGCATCATCAGATCCCTTTCCTTTATCAAGAGCTTTAGATTTATAGTCCCTTTTATAGTGCCCTTCCTTTACACATTTCCAGCACACCACCTTTACAGGTTTTCCTGGAGATTTAGATCTCCGTCTAGATTTAGATCTTCCAATCGATGAGTTATTTTTGTTTCTATAGTAGGACTGTCCTTGTACAGACAAGGCATCACCATTCTGGCTCTCCATATTTTTCTGTCTCATCTCCTCCATCGGCAAGGATGAGATTATTTCATCAAACTGCAAGGAAGTTGCATTGCTACCTATTGCAATAACTAGATTATCCCATGAATTTGGTAGAGAGCACAACAAACTCATGCACTTATCTTCATCTAAAATTTTAATGTCAACATATGCTAACTGACTTACCACAATATCAAATGCTTCAGATGCTCTATCACTAAGTCTCCATCTTTCATCCTCAGGTTATACAACTTTTTCCACAGGAACAATTTATTCACTAGAGACTTAGATTGGTACAAAGTCCCTAACTTGTCCCACAAAGCCTTGGTCATAGCTTCCCCTCATACATTCAACAATACTGAATCTGAGACACACAATCGTATTGTGTTCTTTGTCTTCTAATCCAACTTCTTCCATTCTTCATCTAACACTCCCATTGGTTTAGTACCCGGATCTACCGCGATTCACTAATCTTTATCCACCAACAGATCCTCCATTTTGAGTTTGCACAACTCAAAACTCTAACCACTAAATTTATCGATCTCTATATTTCCACTGCTCACCATCTTCTTTCACCACCAGAATCGATCTTGCAGATCTTCCACTGAACAGGGTCTACCACAGGCTCAAGCGAAACCCCTCAGCAACAAAGGTGTCCCCTTGAAGCCAAAACAACTCTGATACCAAATGTAGGTTTTAACCCCATACAGAACTTACCTGCATATGAATTCTAAAACACAGAAAATAAACAATGTGAAAACATAACACATAAAACACATATACATAGAGATTTTCCCCTAGATCCCAAAACCAAGGCCACTAGCTTGATTTTTCATCATGTTCGTTTCAACGTTACAATACATATTTATACATGCCAAAGCATGCAATACCATGGACCGAAAAACCATCACATCCAAAAGCAGGACCAAAAACCATCACATCCAAAATCATGTGTGAAAATCATGCACAAAACCATATGTGGGTCCTCCCAACCTAACATAAGGTCCAAAACCAAAATTTTCCATGGCGTTTCCCCGGACCCCATATAGTGGGGTTACCTACACCCCTTAAGCCCCCTATGACTCCCCCCGCTACGCAATCAATGTAACCAAGGGGAGGCTCCACCCCCCTTCTAACCCCTTGGTTAACTATGTGGGCTATTCATGGAAAGAATATAACACAACCCAACATTGCTTGGCATAGGGTTTCTGTCGGAACCTATTCGGTTCTTATCTTTTATCTCAAAGACTATATAAATAGTTAAACGCCATTCTATGAATTATCATGGTTACAAAGTCGATAATGTTGCTTTTCTTTCTCAGTTCAAAAAGACTATTTAATCCTTTTTTTGTAAACTAATGAGTATAGAACTCATTCGAAATAGTTAGTTTCAAGGTATTACGAGCTCGAGGGTTTTCCCCTCTTGTTGGATCTTACCTCCATTTGATTGTATATAAATAGGTCGTCGCGCCTAGCTATTGTGACATATTTGGGATAAGCTTTACTTATTCAGTTAAAATGTAATTGCACAACTTTCATTAACCATCTATGAAAGGGTTTACGGTTTCAACATACTTGTTCTAGAATATTCGTTAATGTCTTCAAGTTTTATTTGATGCATCTCTTTAAATTGTTTATGAAAATGTTTGTGCATGAGGAGTCACCTAGCTGTTTATTTCATGATTTTTTTAAGCAGATTCTTCTTCTCTTGTGTGCTTGACTAAGAGATTTATTCACTCCACCTCATAGAAGTAATTCCTCTCTTACGGCTTAAAAATACAGTTTATTCTATCAGAAATAATAAGATTGCTTTTCCAGTTTATAAATGCTTGTTTTGGCTAGGCTAAGCAAGAACAGAATGCTCATTTGTGGCTTTGTGATTTACAAGCCTTACAGCCTTACTATATAATTACAATTTTTCCTGTGGCATGAATTTCTTTCTCTTCCTGCACTAAGTATCTGAATTATTCTGTTATGGTAATAAAATAGTTTTTCTATTTTAATTTATTTGATCACTGTTTACAAGTAAATTTCCTATAATCCATATAATAATCCATATAGTAAACAAGCATTTTTCTATAATTCATCATCATCATTGCTTAAATCAAAGCTATATTACTTATCTTATTAACTTATCACGATAAAATTCCAAAGTTATCTAGAAAGTGTCTCCTCCAAGCCACAAGCCTCGCAATCATGTCCAAACTTTCCCTAAGCACTTTCTCTCCTTCACAACTACATTATACGAGCTATAGTCAGTACCTTGGGCCTCATGACTCTTGTCCATCCTCAAGTTCTGTACTCTCTTTTGAACCTTTTTTGCTCCTCTTCCCCCCTCTATATTTCCCTTTCAAGGCAGAGGGGCAAGAGTTTCCTCTCAACCATTTCTTTTTAACTATAGAAAATAGTTTACTTTTTGTTGACATGTGAGAACTCTTAATTACTCATTAATTAGGTGACCAATTGTAATATGGCCTTTCAAGCCTTAGTCATTATCATAAACTAAAAGATATTAATGCATCAAGACATAAAAATGAACTTAATGACCAGAGTAATTCTTTCATGTAGCCTCGGGTGTTACACCTCTCCTCTCTCCCTTGTTACCCCCTCTCTTTCTACCTCTATTTCTTTATTTTTTTTTGTTCCTTTCCTCTCTCTCCTCTCCAACTCCATCTCTCTCTCCCTCCCTCTCTCCTCCGCTCTATCCCTCCTCTCTCCCTTCCTTACTCTATCTCCTTCTCTTTTACGCTTCCCCCTCTCTCACCCATCCATCATATGATGAAGAATCTATGTAGCAAATGTTATATATAATGTCTAAAATATTTTACATTTTAAATTTTTATTATGAAATGAATTATGGTTTTTCTTACATATAGTATTGGTAAAACATGGTATTGGCTCATGGTATTGTAACAAAACTTATTTACATGTTAATAATATCCATGGTAAAGTGGGGGTGGATATCCATGGTTAAGAAACTTATTATATTTCAAGTTTATTATAAGTATTGATTTTTTATGTGCTTATTAATTAAATTTAAATATGGTTAGGGGATCATTATTGAATATTTGTGTAATGAATTTGGAAAACCATCCAAAAATAAAATACTTATTAATATATTTACAATAATTACTTCCTACCATTATTTATGTTTTCTTCAACACTTATGCAAGACTAAAATTGCAAGTGCTACTAGTCACTAAAATTTATCCAAGTTCTTATGGTTGAACAAACAATTTATTTATCCACTTCACATCTCAATTTATTATTTACTAACAAGATCATATTATGATTTTTCTATTAAACATCATTAATTTAGCATGACCAATATAATTTATAATTATTTATGAAATTTCTCACCTTAGAGAGACTAAAGCGCCCTTCTAAACAAAATCACAATATAATAAATTGATTTTTATTATTTTTATTCTTTTACCATTTTATTATTAATTGAAATAAAATTTAATTAAATTAGATTAAATTCTTTAAATGTTAAACCTTTACACTCTACTCCATACTACCTATGGCCCAATAATTAAAAAATTAATAATAAAACAAAATAAAAAAATAATAATAAAACAAAATAAAAATGATAGAAGTAAAACCCTAGACTTAAATTTCATGGAAACAAAGCGTTGCCAGAATCCACAAATGCCCTCGATAGCCGAAAGGGTGTGATGCGTAGGGTTCATGAAAGGCCCAATAAGAAGCGGAAAACAGATGATATTATATTCAATAAAAGTCCTCTGACATCAAAACAACTCTCGTGAGATCATTGACAGTATTTACGAGTTAAGCAATGGCCACCAACGAAACGCCCCATTCATCCAAGAGGCTGTCGCAACATGATGGTAGTAGAACGACATCATCCGTGGCCTCTGATTTGGCTTCGGGTGATGGCAAAATGGAGCAAGAGGTGTTGGAGGCCGATCTCATATTGCCGTCTGCTTTGCCATTCAAGAAAGTACAGGCCGCATCGGTGAAGGACAACTCAGGAAATAAAGAGTGGAATCGTTTGAAGCAGATGATTCAATCAGAAAACTACAAATCTGATGAGCCCAGTTACGTCAGTATCCAGTCTCCGCCGTCAAGGTATCCTCCCAAAACCTACTGTGACATTACGGGGTTCCCCACTTCGTACACGGATCCGAAAACCAAACTTCGGTTTGCCGATGTCAAAACGTTCAAGCGCGTAAGAACCCTTTCAGATGGAGATGTTCAGTCGTACCTCGCGCTCAGAAAGGCCGGCGGAGTTGTATTGAAATGAATTCTCATGGTTCACAGGTTTAAATAATTCAAATAGTCCTGCTACATATTTATTTTGTCGTCCAATAGTTTATTATTTAATTTCCTGCAAGAAACGACGGTTGACATAATATCATTGAAATTAGTTTTGAAATGATTCTTTAGCTTCAAAAATGGATATATAAAAATTTTCATTTCGAAAACCAGTAGCTTGGCGAGTAGATTTCCGGTTACTTTGGGGTAGAAGTTTTGAGGTTTTCTTGTTACTTTGGGGTAGAAGTTTGAAGTTTTCTTTGAGGAATAAAGAAAACTGTGATTTTGAATCATTAAATTTGAATCTGAACTGCTAGTCTTGTTATGAATGTGCGAGCATTCTTATTTAAAGGGCGGTCAGTTTTGTTTTGTCGTTTATTTTTCTTATAGGGTTTATGGCTGATTTTTCAAATTGAATTCATGTCAACAAAGTTCAATATATTTACCATATTTATGTTTTCTATTTGGCTTCTTGATAATTTTAATTGTGTTTAATTAAATTGTTATTGGTAATTTTTTAGTGGGAAGATATTTTATATAATTCTTTTACATAGCTTGTTGAAAAGCTATATGGATTGTGTTATGATATTTAGATAATAGTTAAGGTTTACTCAATCTGTTTGTTTTGTATAGGAGACTAACTTGTTTATTAAATCTTGAGATTTTCAGTTTGGATTGTTGCTGTATCAAATAAATATTTTTAAGAATTTTTTTAGGTTGACAAGATATTTTAGTGTTTTTGGAGAAAAAAAATTCATTGGAAACTCTTTTTTTCATTTAAAAATATTTCAACATTTCTAACTATACAATTTTAGTTTCATTTTTAAATGTCTTGAATATTTTGTAATATATTATTTTCATTTCTCCATTAATATTTCTAGTTTGTTACCTTTTCTATTGCATATGCCCTTTGCTATGTGTATTGTGAGACCTCATTAATTCATAATTATATTATAAAGTTTTTTCAATTTTGCAATTTTTTTTGGGATGAGCTTAGTGTAATGACCACAAATCCTCCTTCTATCCCTTGGGTTTCTTATAAGTTTTACAGGTTAGTATTTTTCTCCATCATCAATTCCAACACACAAAGTGTATAGATATATGCATCTCTCTTCCTTATTAGACTACTGCATCAAAATTTCATTCCACTACACAACATTTCAGTGACTTCTTTTGTCTCAATTTTCTCTTGTATTGATGTGTGCTCTCTTGCCCTTCTAGATTTTTCCTACCATGACTTGGAATAAGGCTTACATTAGAATGTAGGCATATTATGTTTGTTAGTTGTTAGACTGTGTTAAGATATTTTCTCAAGAGTATTCTAGTGTCTTAGAACGTGTTGGATCTCATGACCACTATTTATGTGGCTTGTAATTTGACTTTGTTGTGAAGAATAAGAATAGTTTTGTGAGCTGCCTCCAAGTAGTTTTGGTCTTGTTTTGGAGGTTCAATTGTGTCTGTCTGGTAATCTCAGTTCTCAGCTTTCTTCCTTGGATAATTTTTGACAAGCTTAATGGACGCTCAGCTCTGTTAAGGTAGGAAGCTGTTTTCATTCACACCTATATTTGTTGTGCTTTTGTAGTCTGTATCACTCTCTGGATAAAGCCAGGGAGGGTTAGCATGGTCTGTGTCAATTTGTCTATCTCTCAGTTGGTTCCGGATTTTGTCAATCTGTTAGTCTTTCAGTTATGGCCTGTGACAATTGTCTGTTAGTCTTTCAATTATGGTCTGTGACAATTATATGTCCTCTAGTTATCAAGGGTCTGTTGGACACGTCAGACTTCAAGGGTCTGTTGGACACTCCAGTGTTAAAGGGTCTATTGGACACTCCAGTGTTAAAGCTCTGCTAAATCCATCTCAGGATGGTGAATTTTTGAGGCCAACCTCGATGTAATCTTTTTGTAACTTTTTGTATAATAATAGAAGTAGCCTAATTTACAAAAAAAAAAAACAGTTTTGTGAGTAAGTTGTATGCTTCTCTATTTTTCTTGTTGTTATAAGAGATGAGAGCTAATACTCTCTATATAAAATAATGTGTATAGTCTTTTATTTTTTATTTTTTTTGTGTGTCTTAGTATGAAATTAAAAATTTGAGGCTAGAAAGCTCAAGTTTCTTTCATCACATGGACTGCAAGGAGGACCAACAACCTTTAGAATGATGATTGTGTGGATACCCTATCTAATTATCAATTGGTAGCTAGATCTCACAACATTAGTTGTATGTTGGGGCCTTATTCAAACATTACTTGTTAAGAGTTCGATATGGGCTCTACCATTTTCGAGGGTTTTATAGTTTGATGCCAACCAACTTAATGAAGTGTTGAAAATAACAACAAGAAATGTTAAAAATATCATCAATAAAAATCCTAATTAATTTGTCCTTAAATTAGGAATTAAATTGTAATTCTATTCTCATAGCAACTTGTAAGAGTTAACTAAGTTATGTTGTCTTAGTTGGTTTGGTAAATGAGAGTTGGAAGTCTATCTAGAGTCATGTAGAGTGATCCCTAAATTTTAGGGGCCCACCTTTGGTTCTCATTGAATTGTAATTATCTAATTCACTTAAACTAGTTCTAACTCATGGAAGAACTAGTGAGAGGTAAAGTTAATTGAATTGGATTTAATTCACATGCAATTATGAGTCACATAACTCATAATTCACTCATAGATAACTCATGATGGTCCTTTGAGACTAGATCTCACTAAGAGTGTATTGTAAAATCGTCTAAATTAAATCAATTGTGCATGCAACAAAGGAAGGCCTATGGATGGATTTCGTAGTTATGAGTGAGAAATTTTCCAATTAAATATGCACTAATTCCCAAGGGAACAACACAATGAAATTAGGTTCTTGGAAGACAACAAATTTGTCTAAGTATTGGCTTGAGATGGTTTGTGAAGCAATGAGTGAGATTGTACTTGTGTAGAGATTGTTCGGGTTGAACAAGCATTATAATTTTGTTAAAATTGGAAACTAGGGCCAAACTCCATATGGGTCTACGTATTTATGGTAGCTGATATTCTTCTCAGATTCCTCTCATCGAGAGGTGTAGGATTGATCTAAAGATCATCCAATTTTGAAATGTCTTCATGGAGATATGAATTTATTTGTGTTATGTGACAATTCGTCAAGGTCGGTGTGAAAGCAAATTACCCCAAGCTATCATCAATGTTTTATTATAAATAGAAGAGGTCTTCAAGTCATTTTGACACCCATCTCTTGTGATGTCACTCTCCACTCATTTGGATTTTAGTGGAAGGTGAGGTATAAAAGATAGCCCTATACGGAGTCCTAAAGGAGGATTCTTGTAGGTGCCCTAGATGTAGGTAAATGTGCCTTAGCCACAATCAAGGAGGAGGCCTAATTAGCAGTTAAGTGTAAGCCCTAAACATCATCAAGAAAAGGCTCTCTATACATTGTCTAAGGGAGCTTCAATGGAGATCAAAGGAGGCCCTAATTATCTATCCTAGAGGGAGCCTTAGCTATAGTAAAAGAGGCCTACACACAGCTGAAGGAAAATCCTTCATAAATTGTCCTAAATTCCCTTCCTGTAGGTTATTAAGGGACCCCAATTTGTTGTCACAAGAAACCCTCAAACACAACAAAAGAGAGCCTTGATCTCTTGTCTTGATTAGATCCTATCTGCAGCCTCAACAGCCCTAATTCATTGACTAGTAGAGTCACCTATTATGTTGTCAATACTCATATATAGCCACAGTTTGATGTGTGATCCATTCGTTGTCTAAGGGAACTACAATATCTTTCACACGAAAGCCTAAAGAGCCCTACACACAACATAAAAGGAGCCATATATCAGCGTCTAGCACTGTGGAAATATCTATGACAATACTAATGTTTAAAGGTTGATTAGGTTACTATGTGAAGGGACAAAAGTTACAATCAACTATTGAACTAGTTTGCAGGCCATAGCTAGCACTTGGAGACCTCTTTAAGTGCTTCATTCAGACCCTATAAGGTAGTGTATCATTGGCGATGAATGTGAATGCTATTTGTAGTAAATAGGTGGTCTGTGGAGTATGTTTAGGGTGTTTTGGCACTCAGAAATTGTGCCTTAACGAGTGATCAGGTTTTCCAAGGTATGCTTCAGTCCTTACAACATATGCAAGATGCGAGATGGGCAGCCTTCACATGATGAGCAAAGAAAAAAATGAAGGAGAGTTTTATAGAAGGAGAGCTTCAATATTTTGAGTAGTTGGTTGAGTTGTTCTAGGCCTATCATTTACTACATATCTTTAGTCCTTGTTATCAGATATGTAACCTCATTGTGTCATCTTCATGGTGAAGATCTCTAATGTCTCATCTCCTATTTGGAAATTCAAGTGTTGACTTCAAATGTATTTGTACTATTTCTCTCTCTACTGAACTATTGAAGAACATAAGAAGAATTGGTCAAGGGTTTCACCACATTAGGGTTTGTCCTTGAATGGTGCCACATCGTGTGTCCTCTTGTCTTGTCTTGTCATCTGATATTTTTGTTTATGTTCTATATGCACTTTACTATCATGTTGATGTGATTCCTAATGTGGAATTTATATTGAGCTAATATGAGAAATTGAAGTAAATTGTTCTAAGCATAGAACATACGAAAATTTAACATGGTATTAGAGTTGAGGTGAAGATAAAGCCCAAGTAGAGTGAAAGAGAAATCAACGAAGATAGTTGGAAAGGTCAAAGGCTCAATGTGTTCCTCATCCCACTTCCCGGCTAAAGACAAGCTCCATGAAAAGTCTCACTATCACGGATGGAAGATGTCTCTTGATCTAATATTGGAAGAGCAAGAAGTGTTGGATTATGTGAAGGGTAAACACCTCGAGCCTCCATAGAATGCACCAACTGCTACAAACAACAAGTACACTAGGGGTGAAGTCAAAGTGAAGAAGACTAACAAAGATTCTATTGACAAGAATTTGGTGGCCTACATCTCCAATTTGAACACCTCCAAGGAGGTCTATGACAGATTGGTAAGCATGCTCAAGGTTAGTGATGCAAATCAAATTTTGTTCCTCAAAAATAAGTTGAAGGATATTAAGAAGGGTAAGGATGAGGATATTCAATCCTACTTCTTAAGGATCATCGATATTGAGAATGATCTTCTATCGATTGGAGAAATCATATCCGACATGGAACTTACAATCACTACCCTTGGAGGACTCCCACCCAAGTGGTATATAGTTTGAACCACTATTCTCAATAATGATCAAATTTTGAGATTTGAAGAATTGATGTCAAGATGCATTCAAGAAGAAACCACGATGGTGGAACAAGAAATTCCTTCTAATAAAGGCAACACTACTAATTTTTGCTTATGATAAAATCAGAAATAATGTAGGGTCTAAAGGTCTCTTCAATGAAAAGCCTGGCTCTAAGGGTGGAAGAGAAGGCGGATGCTCTTCCTACAATAAGTTTGGCCATCATGCGAGTGACTGTCCAAATAGAAGGGACACATCACATGTTGATGGCCATAATCATTCTAGGGGAAACTCGATCGAAGGAATGACAGGTACAATGGCAAAGGAAAAAGGAATGCAAGACATCAAGGAAATGGTTGATCATCCATGAAAGTAAGGAACTCCTGGCATGAAGAATCAAATGTTGTTTCTGATAAGAAAAAGGACTATTATCTTATATCATCCTCTCCACTACCTCTACTCCATACACTTTCGATGATTGGCTTATTGATAGTGGCGCTTCAAAGCATTTCACCAGATACAAGGAAGCTCTCTCTTATTTAATAGAGAAGGAAACAAACTTGGAGATTATTCTTGTAGAAGATGCCACCTATCCTGTAAAGGGTATAGGAAATGTTACCCTTCAATTTAATGAGGGTAACATGATCCACCGACAAGAAGTTCTTTATGTACATCATCTCAAGAAGAATCTAGTGTCCATTTCGGCAGTGGAAGACAAAGGTTACAAGGTGTCATTCATCGATGGAAAGGTATGTGTTTGGAAAAGGAATTTTAAATATTCTTTTACTCTTGGGTTTAGGGTTAGCACTTTGTATCAAGTTTTAGGAAGTCCATTGGGGACCGCGTCATGTGACACATCTTCATTGTAAGACCCTTCTCAATGTGGGATAGACGGTGACAGTGATGCCTGAATTCAAAGAACATAATGAAGGTACATGCCCATGATGTACCAAAGGAAAGTTTACAAGGGGACCATTCCCCTCATATAATAACAAGACTATAGATATGGAACAACCGGAGGTGTTCAAGATTCATGATAGAGAATATCATGTATGCAGGTTGAAGAAATCTCTCTATAGTTTGAAGCAAGCACCCCGGGATTGGTATGAGAGGATTGATAGCATCTAACGAAGTTGAGATCCACTAGGAGTGAAGCCGATCCAAACCATTTCTTTAAGGTTGTGGGTGATATACCTCTCATACTAGTACCTTATGAGGACAACCTCTTTCTAAGAGGTATAGACGTTCGCATTTGCAAAAGTAAGATGGATCTAGAGTTTGGATTTGGAATGGTGAACTGCAACCTTGTGACTACCTCGACGAAGCTTAACTTTAAGAAGTTATGAGGTAGTGTTGTTAGGATTGATTTGGGAAATGCCTCCAAGTTTCTTCAACTCATAGTACCGTTGATGTTCCTTGTGAAATCCAGTCTGGATATATGTTTTTCAACTAGCATGTTGAGCCAACATATGGGTGACCCTCATCACTTACATTCGATTGGTGCCAAGAATCTTCTGAGATACCTTCAACACACAATAACTCATGGACATGTGAGGGTACATGGTTATTGTAATATTGATTGGGCAGGAAGTGTGATTGATCACAAAATCACTTCTGAGTGTTGGTTCACTTTGAGTTTTGCTTCAATATCTTGGATGAATAGGACACAAAAGCTGGTTTTTTTAAGCACAACAGAGGATGGATATATAGCTGCAAGTGTGGTCTCTATCAAGCTGTCTCATTGAGGAAACTCTTTTGTGAACTATTTGGATACATGTTGGAAACCACCGTGATATTCGGTGACAACCAGAGTGAGATTTGATTGTTGAGGAATCCTGTGTTCTATAATCCCTCTAAGCATATAGACATCAAGTAGCACTTTATATGGGATATGGTATAGCGAGGACTAATAAGGCCCCATCACATTGGGACTGATGTGCACGTCGTCAGTATTCAGATAAAGCTCTTGGGAAAGGTCAACTTCTTGATTGTCCTAGAATGACTAGAAATCATGGAGAGATCTCCTCGTGAGGTTCCTATATGATATTGAGCTTTGGGAGCTTTGGGGGGCATGGGGTACTTCTTGGAGTGATGAGAAACCATAGGGTGAGTGGTTCAACCTTCCCCTAATGGTTTTCTTTGTAGGCAATATTAGTAGTTCATCCTTCTCCTACTACGACATAGTCATAGGGTGAGTGGTTTAGCCTTCCCCTAGTGATTTTTTTTGTACATGGTGAGTGGTTCAGCCTTCCCATGGGATACCCCTTGGCAAAATGTAGGTAGGATGAGTGGTTCATCCTTCTCCTGCTGATACATCTTACCCATGCAGTCTTGGATCTACATCAATTAGGCCAAAAGTCATAAGACCATAATCATGACCAACAAGCCTATTAATGATAGTAATGATTATGCAAAGGAGAGATTTTCACAGTTGGAAGTAGAATTTGTAGGAAAAACCCCATTGTAGTTGCTTAAAAAAACCTCAAATTTGTAGCCTCTATATAAATTTTGCATTCCCCTCTATCCTTTTAAGGTTTCCATGCATCCTAACATCTACCTGATGTATTGTAGTAGTCACAACCCCTTAGTAACCTATCTATCATCAAAGAGATAAGTATATGCATCTCCATCACCTATGCTTTCATGTCTCCTCCATCCTTGACATTAGGGTTTGCTACATTTTGCATTTGTTCATTAAGAAAACAATGTTTGAGTGCTACCTCTCCATGTATGTTTATGTAGGTTAATGGAATTAGTTTTTTAATAAGATCTCAAAGCTGTACTTATGTGTGCATTTTGTATGCCGAAGTTTTGGACTAGGATACAACCATAATATAAGGCTTATTACTATTAGAAGTAACTCTTAATGGGAAGCAAATTCTATTAGGAAAAAGAACATTTGTTGTTCGATAGTAGATGAAAATGGATATGGTTGAGCCATGGAAAATAACTTTGTGTTGATGATGCAGGAATTGTTAGGATATTCTAACACATAGGAAATAGTTAAGTATAACTTGGTCTAATGTAGAGTTAGGTAAAGTGTGTTTCTTTACTATGTACTTTTATAACTTACAATCCCATGGTCACGATTGTTCTAGACATGAAGTGAGTTGATGGTTCATATTCTCCTTGGTATTACTGACCCTTGATCCATGGCTTGACACCCGATTGGTCCATGATCTATATTTAAAGAGCATGGAGGGTCATTTGTAAGGTGTCCTTTCATGAGAGAAGCTTATGTAATTCTTTTTTCTTTTGTTAATAAATTCCCTGAAGTGGCCACATTCATTGAGGTCATGGGATGTTTCCCACTTTAAGGTTTTTAACCACGTCAAGAATATTGGTGCACTGATTTGTGATCTATTTGTGAATGGTGTCATTTGGTGTTCTATGTGAGAAACTTACCCTGTACATCCCTACATGGTATCGAGCTATTTGAGGGCTGCATCTCTTGGTGATCCAAATCCAAATCCGGTACAACTACATCTGGTTGTTGTTTCCTAGATCTAATGTTTCTTACCACTTTTGGGCCGCAATGACTACTCTATTGTGTTAGGAGCATTTGTTCCAGTGAGGAACCCCTTTCATTTCACACAAAAACGTTTCTGGTAGCCCTAGCAGTCATTTTGAATATCTTGAGGTATACAATATTTACTTGAAGTTTTAGTTATTTATCTCTCTTTTTATCTCGATTTATTTATATCTCTTTTTTATTACCAAATCTATACCTTTCATTTTTGTGTAACTCTTTTCCCCGTGACTCTGTGTAATCGCCGAAAGGTTTGGTTTTTTTTGCATGTCCGTTTTGGGTTGTGTGGTTTTTTGTTTTGTAGGAAAAAATGTCTTTCTCAAGTAATCACACACTCCAAAGCTTCAGTGACTAAAAAAAACCCTTCGTCTTTTCCAAAAATTACTAACCTTTTAAGCTAGCCCACTTAGTCCAAAGTTACTTTATGAGAATAGAGGTTTTGGGTTCAAGTCTTTCTTTTTGTTGAGTTACTTTTTCAAAAAGCACATATAGCTTATGTTTCAAAGTTGTTTTATGTAAAAGTGTTCTCACCCATTATAAAAAGCAAGTCACTTATAATTCTAAAGTCTCTTTATCTTTTATTTACAATTTAGTGGGTAGCTCATAAAGTACAATTGTAAAAGTGACTTTCACATATTTAAAAGTGTGTCACATAATTTTTTTTTAAATGTGAGCTAATTAGATTAAGTTTGGAAAGTTGGGGATGGTTTTTTGAATATAATATTATCATTCACTTCTGGACATTCACGTACTTCATCAGCATATTGAACAACTTTTCTTCAAAATTCCGTAACTTCTTCATCCAGAAACTATGTTCAGAGCCATTTTTTTTAATTGGCCTAATTTTTTGAGATATTTCCATCAGAACACTTAGTTTTAGCATCTACAACTTTAGTTTCTATTAAAATGGAAAGCACCTGCCAAGTTATTCTTGAAAGCACCAACTACTTCCAATGGGTGTCCTACATGGAGGATTTACTTAGAAATAAAGGTCTTCATAGAATAGTCTCAGTCCAAGATTCTAAACCTAAAGATGAAGATAAGGCAGTCAAATGGAAAAATAAGCAAGATCAACCACATGGGTTGATAGGGATGTCTATTTCTGTAGACCTTACATTCTATATCGTAGAACTTGATACCCCTGATGAAGCAATGAAGCAACTCAATAAATTTTTTGGAGTTAAAAATGAAATTAGAGACCATCAACTCGAAAATGACTTGGTTACATTGGACCCCAATAATTTTTCTTCCATTGAATATTTTTGGTCCAAGTTCAAGACCCTTAGAATTCTCTTGGAAGGTGTTAAGGTTGAGAAAGAAGGTTGCAGCCTTATCTATTCCATTCTTACTAAGTTAGGACGAGCCTACTCTGTGTTTGTTTCCTCCTTCCATTCTACTAGAGAAGCCTTTATTTCTCAAGGACAAGCCTACAAGTCCCCCTCTTTTGATGCCTTTTTTGATTCTTTAATAAGAGAGAAATAAAAAATCTTACATCTTGGCCTTCTTAATCTTGGAAACTCTTCTAAGAAAGCCTTATTTTCCCAATAGCAACCAAATTCAAAGAATGCTAAGAAGCAACATCCTAAAAAAAATGGTCCTAAACCAGCCAAGGGTCCTAAGCACTTTCATTCTCAAAATGAAAAATCAATTCAACAAAGTGATAAGGAAAATAAAAACAAAGGGAAGAATACTAATAGAAATTACAACTTTGGTAATCGAGATGTCAAGTTAGAATCCAAATGCTTTAAGAACATGGAAGCCTTGGAAGTAGAAATGAAGAAGCATAACATCCATTTAGAGCACTCTTCAACTTCAACTTCATCTTCAGGAATAACACTTTATGCATGTGGTTTTCAAGCATCTAGGTCTAGTTATGCACTAAATGTTTTCTTGTTTAAATGATTGTAACACCAAAAATCTATATGTTGGTGATGATAGATCTCTTAGTGTTTTAGCGACTAGAACTATTCATCTAGACAATGGTCAATTTAATGATGTATTATGTGTTCAACCTTATCTTGTAACCTTCTATCTGTATATCGGATAATTTATTAATGTGAAGGTAAAACTGTTGAATTTTCACCTCATGATGTTGTAATTAAGGACCTAAGAGATCCTAGACATATTTACGCCGTAAGGCGTTTCCCTCTGAAATGGATGTCCCTAAGATCTACATGTCATCACTATGCGCCATTAGATTGTGTGTTAGACGATTAGAATAGTGTTAGGCCTTCGATTAAGGAAAGGTAATTGGATGGTTGTAACTGTTCATAATAAACCCACATCACCGCAACAGATTTTTCAAATTTCTCTCCCATCTCAAGACGAAGGGGGCCATGGAGGAAAAGCAACAGATTTTTCGAATTTCTCTACCATCTGAAGACGAAGGGGGCCATGGAGGAAAAGCAACGGGCCTTTATAAAAGAGCTCGTTTACGGGAGAACCAACGGAATCCAGCTCGATTGAGGATTTCTGGATTTCTGATAATTCTCCATCTACTAATGAAATCCAGCTCGATTGAGGATTTCTGGATTTCTGATAATTCTCCATCTACCAACTCGGCAAATTCTGTATCTACTCTATCTCTTTGCAGCTTGTGAGAGGTCTCCTCTGCGGAAGGAATTCTGATGCCATTAACGTCAAGAACAGTTGACATGCTTCTAGCGAGAAACAAAATCGTAAAACAATCTGTGCACTTTTAAGCAAACAGGAATTCAATCCTAAGTATATCACTCTGACATCTAAAAGAGGGTGTGAGTAGATGTTAACCCCAAATTTACTGAAGGCTCAGTAATTCATGCCTTCTTTTAATTCTGATTTAAAATGGATATGTTCACAAGGGATTTGACAGGTTTTTGTAAACTCATGTTTAGCCCCCAAATCTGTTCAAGGCCTATATGTTCACTTTTTATTTAAAAAATTTATGGGTTAAGATGGATGTGTTCTTTAAATTGTTTGGTTAATTCCTGCATATATTGCATATATTTCTTGCAGGGAGAAGGTCTTAGTACCGAGGTCTAAGCCTTTTGTGACTTTCATTGGAGATGATGCTAGGCAACCTGTTATCACAGGAAATGACACAACAATGGCTATAGGAATGGATGGTCTGCCAATGAAAACATTCCGCAGTGCCACTGTGGCTGTTAACTCTGATTATTTCATAGCCTATAACATCAGATTTGAGGTTTATTTCAGGAAAATAACTGTGAAATTTAGGTCCTCCTTTCCTATCTAGTGATTTTGTATGCCTAATTAAATTCACAATTCTCGGTTTGTATGTAGAACATAGCTCCTTATCCAGAAACTGGAAGTAATGGTGGCCAAGCTGTGGCCCTGAGAATCTCTGGCACAAAAGCAAAATTCTATAACTGTAGCTTTTATGGAACTCAGGATACTCTGTATGATCACAAGGGCCTTCACTATTTCAAGAGCTTCTTCATTCAGGGATCTATGGATTTCATCTTTGGTTATGGCAGGTCACTTTATGCGGTACTCTTCTAATTGTACTAAGATCTAGATTAACTCATGCATATTTTGTCTACATTCTGGTATTTTTTTTTGAAGCAAACCTAAATTCTCACCACACATGAGAAAGGCATGGGGCTAAGTAGCCTGTGCTCTGAAACCCAATATTCCTGCTGATTTCATGGTTGTTTACTGTCAGAATTGCCATATCAACTCAATAGCCAAAGGAGTTGCAACTCTTACAGCCCAGAAAAGGAATAATGCTTCATCCTCCAGTGGTTTCTCATTCCTGAACTATTTAATATCTGGATCTGGGTTAGTTTACCTGGGTAGAGCTTGGGGTGATCATTCCAGAGTTGTCTTTATATATACTTACATGGACAAGATAGTCCTCCGAGAGGGCTGGGATAGTTGGGGTTGTCCTGACCAAGAAAGGTATTCATTTATGTAATCCTAATGTTGAGTTATAGTTTTTGGTAAATATTAACTAACATGTAGTAATTCTTGTGGTGTCTTGATTGAGAAAGGTATGTATTTGTGTAGTCATATTGCTGATAGATTGTTATTTGTTGTAATTCTCTGCAAATAGTAAATAGTATGTAGTAATTTAATGATTAGCTATCCATTTTATTTTATTGGATCAAATTAGTGTGATATTCAATGAAAAAAAAAACAGTCATTAACTCAATACATAATACTTAATATTTACCTTAACTCAATACATGATACTTAATATTTACCTTAATTTAATGATGTATATTATCTTCATATGGAAATTCGAGAAGGACTGTATATTATGGGCAGTACCAATGCAAAGGTCCTGGTGCAAACGCAACGGGAAGAGTGCACTGGGGACGTACACTAAGCGATGAGGAAGCCACACCTTTTCTCTGCACCTCCTTCATCAGTGGCCAGAAATGGCTAATGGGAAATCCAGACTCAAGTTTAGGCTTGCACTGATCAGAAATGGCTAATGGTAAATCGAGATTCATTTTTAGGTTTGCACTGATCAGATTGTGATGAGCAAGCTCCCCATATGGAATTTGATAGGCAAATTGTTTGTTACTGGCAGAAAGGCAGATTTTAAAATTTTTTCTGTCCATCTATGTTAAAATCTTTAATTAAAGTTAAAAAACAAGTGCCTCAGATTTGAAATTCCTACCTGATGAATGTATATTGTATTTATTTATTCTACCTTCTACTTGTAAGTATACATCTCTAATAATAATTCTTTGAAATAACTGCTATCATTATAAAATCTCATCCAGGATTTTCTGTAAACAAGATCATCCTCATGGATTCTGTACAGTTTTTTTTGGGTACACCTTATCTGTATTCAATGATGAAAACCGCCTTGTTATGCTATAAAGAAGATAAATCCAAGGGGCACGCACTTTCCAAATTTCTACGAATTTGCAGTACGATTCGCTTGGATTCACCTGAATGCTGCCCACTACCACCACAACGTCTACACCTTTCAAACCTTTCACTATTGCCTTTTGTGAGGGCTATGGAGTTGAATGATGAATGAGTGGGTTTGAAGTGGCAATGAATAAATTAAATGGGTTCTCTTGCTTTAGATAAATCCTGAAGGATGAGCCTCCTTGCCCTGGGAACTTAAGAAATATGTTAGTTGAAGGTGAACCGATTCCTTGATGGGTTGCAACTTTTATATATGAATCAGATCAAAATGATACCCACATAGTAGATGAGGCAATTCAAACGAATAACTATTATGAGAACCAATGAAAGAATTGGGATGATTTTTATAAGAAGTGGAAGTAGGAAAAAAACAATAATAAGTTTATAGGCTTTATTTTTTTTATATACCTACAATGCTCCCTAGCTAAACCAAATTGCTCAAAGTAGGACACAATACACAAAAAGTCATAAGGAAGAGGAAAAGAATATTGAAATGAAAGAACACTAAAATCTTCCTCATTATCGGTACTAAAGATCCTCTGCGTACATGCCAATGAAGTCTTTGTTGCTATTTTGTTGAACACATATCTAGCCTGTCCTTTGGTAGCAATTCTGCATGCACCATTGAAAGAAGCTTCTAGATGTAGGGAATTGGTGATGCAACATATATTCATTATGTGAGTAATAAGGAGCGGAACATAGAGTTTCCCCAGAGAAGTTGAGGAAGATGAAGCCCTAGAAGAAATGCTTATCAAGGCATTCATGGATTGGAGAAGCAGGTCAAAGATGGAAGCTTCTAGCTACTTATGGTGTTTAAACTCCCATGAATGATTTATTGGGTTGGGGACGTCGTAACATTTTCTTGGAAAAATAATACAGTTAAAATTTTTGAGCTTTTCCAGAAATCCACCAGCTTTATTGGTTGATCTTATTCTCATAGCAATTGGTATATGGCCCAAAGAGTTTTTCACTATATTCTTTGCATCATAGTCGAGTTGTATTCAAGATATTATAGGGTTGTATTACTTAATGATTATCAATGGCATACCTTAGTGTTAGTACTATGATGGGCATTATCACCTTTTGTTAGTGCCAGAGGAAGCCAGCTCAAATCTATTTTGAGTACGGAGGATAATATGCATTTTATTTGCATTAATTGGATTGGTTTTTTGTGAAGCAATTCATCATCTATTGAAGGTAGCAGAGAGAGGGTCAGTTGGTTTGCATCAACTACCTTCATAGATGTGATTGAGAGCTCCAAAATGAACCCATTTTGTTTTTGCATGTTGAATTTAAGAGATGTACCAATCCCAAGTCACGTGAAAGGAAGCCGCCTCTTGGGATTTGGATGCAGTAATAATGCACTCAGAGTTAAAAGATTTAGACTTCATTAAGCATTTCTTGATATTTTTGTACAGAGGAAGTTTAGCTTCTCCCTTGAGTAGTTTCAATTATATCCATTGGACTTTTGGCAGCGTTGAGGTTTATTTTGATTTTGTGTTTGGATATTGCTACGTTTTGGTTGAATAGATCCAACAAATTTCTTTGTTATTCTTTCTTTTCCATTTCTCTTTATTTTCCAAGTGCTAACCTCAGTCTAAACGAGGCTTGTTTGCCAAGGTTTGACTTGTTCTAAATTGTTGGTCTAGGTTGACAAAGTTTTTTTGCATATGGCAATTCAAAGTGGCATATACTGTATTTGATGCCTTTCTGGCATACCAAATTGATGGTACAAATTATGTTTTACATTTAAACATATGTTTTTGATTGAAACATCATACGTGAGTCCTGGATCACCTAATTATCGAGCTGGATTCCGTCCTGGAGATGTCGTCGTTCAGTTTGATGGGAAACCAACTAAAAGCATCAAGGAGGTGAGTTGGAGCATGTTTTTTTATAATCAATGACGTCCACTTTCACTCCTGTGGCGCCAAATTTGGCAAGATATGAATGCATAGAATTATAAAAATCAGTAGCCTGATGAGGATCCATAAGGCCAATCCTAGCTTCAACAACCTTATCCACAGCCAAATCCTACATCATACAATTTACAACTGGGGAAATCATGAAGGGTATGTGCTTTACATTGAGGTGTGTAGTTCCTGGCCTGACACCACCCCATCCACCGCACAGGGCATGCCAGAAATAAACATCATTAAGGCCCTTGAACTCTTTCTTCAGATCATCAATAAATGCCTTGAGACCGATCTCTGTGACAGAGGAATTATCAGCCCTAGTAATGACAGCTTCCCCATCTCCATTTTGAGTTGATTCTGTATTCTGATCTGGATCAACAAATAAGGACTTGGAACCATCAACATCAACGCTTAATGATACGTGACTGTTAACAACAAAACCTTCACATTCCGCATCTTCATGGACTTCTGATAATTCTCCATCTACCAACTCGGAAAATTCTGTATCTACTCTGTCTCTTCGCATCTTGCGAGAGGTCTGCTCTGCGGATGGAATTCTGATGCCATTAACCTCAAGAACGGTTGACATGCTTCTAGCGAGAGACAAAATCGTAAAACAATCTGTGCACTTTTAAGAAAAAAGGAATTCAATCTTAAGTATATCACTCTGACATCTAAAAGAGGGTTTGAGTAGATGTTAACCCCAAATTTACAGAAGGCTCAGTAGTTCATGCCTTCTTTTAATTCTGATTTAAAATGGATATGTTCACAAGGGATTTGACAGGTTTTTGTAAACTCATGTTCATCCCCCAAATCTGTTCAAGGCCTATATGTTCACTTTTTATTTAAAAAAATTATGGGTTAAGATTAATGTGTTCTTTAAATTGTTTGGTCAATTCCTGCATAGATTGCACATATTTCTTGCAGGGAGAAGGTTTTAGTACCGAGGTCTAAGCCTTTTTTGACTTTCATTGGAGATGATGCTAGGCAACCTCTTATACAGGAAATGACACAGCACCGACTATAGGAATGGATGGTCTTCCAATGAAAACATTTTGCATTGCCACTGTGGCTGTTAACTCTGATTATTTCATAGCCTATAACATCAAATTTGAGGTTTATTTCAGAAAAATAACTGTGAAATTCAGGCCCTCCTTTCCTAGCTAGTGTTTTTGTATGTCTAATTAAATTCACAATTCTCGGTTTGTATGCAGAACACAACTCCTTATGCAGAAACTGGAAGCAATGGTGGCCAAGTTGTGGCCCTAAGAATATCTGGCACAAAAGAAACATTCTATAACTGTAGCTTTTATGGAGCTCAGGATACTACAAGGGCCTTCACTATTTCAAGAGCTGCTTCATTCAGGGATCTATGGATTTCATCTTTGGTTATGGCAGGTCACTTTATGCGGTACTCTTCTAATTGTACTGAGATCTAGATTAACTCATGCATATTTTGTCTACATTCTGGTATTTTTTTTTGAAGCAAACCTAAATTCTCACCACACATGAGAAAGGCATGGGGTTAAGTAGCCTGTGCTTTGAAACCTAATATTCCTGCTGATTTCATGGTTGTTTACTATCAGAATTGCCATATCATCTTAATAGCCAAAGGAGTTGTAGCTCTTACAGCCCAGAAAAGGAATAATGCTTCACTCTCCAGTGGTTTCTCATTCCTGAACTGTTTAATATCTAGATCTGGGTTAATTTACCTGGGTAGAGCTTGGGGTGATCATTCCAGAGTAGTATTTATATATACTTACATGGACAAGATAGTCCTCCCAGAGGGCTGGGATAGCTGGGGTTGTCCTGACTGAGAAAGGTATGCATTTATGTAATCCTAATGTTGAGTTATAGTTTTTGGTAAATATTAACTAACATGTAGTAATTCTTGTGGTGTCTTGATTGAGAAAGGTATGTATTTGTGTAGTCATATTGCTGATAGATTGTTATTTGTTGTAATTCTCTGCAAATAGTAAATAGTATGTAGTAATTTAATGATTAGCTATCCATTTTATTTTATTGGATCAAATTAGTGATATTCAATGAAAAAAAAACAACCATTAACTCAATACATAATACTTAATATTTACCTTAACTCAATACATGATACTTAATATTTACCTTAATTTAATGATGTATATTATCTTCATATGGAAATTCGAGCAGGACTGTATATTATGGGCAGTACCAATGCAAAGGTCCTGGTGCAAACACAATGGGAAGAGTGCACTGGGGACGTACACTAAGCGATGAGGAAGCCGCACCTTTTCTCTCCACCTCCTTCATCAGTGGCCAGAAATGGCTAATGGGAAATCCAGACTCAAATTTAGGCTTGCACTGATCAGAAATGGCTAATGGTAAATCCAGATTCATTTTTAGGTTTGCACTGATCAGATTGTGATGAGCAAGCTCCCCATATGGAATTTGATAGGCAAATTGTTTGTTAGTGGCAAAAAGGCAAATTGTTTGTTAGTGGCAAAATTTTTTCTATCCATGTATGTTAAAATCTTTAATTAAAGTTAAAAAACAAGTGCCTCAGATTTGAAATTCCTACCTGATGAATGTATATTGTATTTATTTATTCTACCTTCTACTTGTAAGTATACATCTCTAATAATAATTCTTTGAAATAACTGCTATCATTATAAAATCTCATCCAGGCTTTTCTGATAAACAAGATCATCCTCATGGATTCTGTACAGTTTTTTCTGGGTACACCTTATCTGTATTCAATGATGAAAACCGCCTTGTTATGCTATAAAGAAGAGCAATCCAAGGGGCACACACTTTCCAAATTTCTACGAATTTGCAGTACGATTCGCTTGGATTCACCTGAATGCTTCCCACTACCACCACAACGGCTACACCTTTCAAAACTTTCACTATTGCCTTTTGTGAGGGCTATGGAATTGAATGATGAATGAGTGGGTTTGAAGTGGCAATGAATAAATTCAATGGGTTCTCTTGCTTTAGATAAATCCCGAAGGATGAGCTTCCTTGCCCTAGGAACTTAAGAAATATGTTAGTTGAAGGTGAACTGATTCCTTGATGGTTTGCAACTTTTATACATGAATCAGATCAAAATGATCTCCACATGGTAGATGAGGCAATTCAAATGGATAAGTATTATGAGAACCAATGAAAGAATTGGGATGATTTTTATAAGAAGTGGAAGTAGGAAAAAAACAATAATAAGGTTATAGGCTCTATTTTTTTTATATACCTATAATGCTCCCTAGCTAAACCAAATTGCTCAAAGTAGGACACAATACACAAAAATTCATAAGGAAGAGGAAAAGAATATTGAAATGAAATAACACTGAAATCTTCCTCATTATCGGTACTAAAGATCCTCTGCATACATCCCAATGAAGTCTTTGTTGCTATTTTGTTGAACACATATCTAGCCTGTCCTTTGGTAGCAATTCTGCATGCACCATTGAAAGAAGCTTCTAGATGTAGGGAATTGGTGATGCAACATATATTCATTATGTGAGTAATAAGGAGCGGAACATAGAGTTTCCCCAAAGAAGTTGAGGAAGATGAAGCCCTAGAAGAAATGCTTATCAACGCATTCATGGATTGGAGAAGCAGGTCAAAGATGGAAGCTTCTAGCTACTTAGGGTGTTTAAACTCCCATGAATGATTTATTGGGTTGGGGATGTCGTAACATTTTCTTGGCAAAATAATACAGTTAAAATTTTTGATCTTTTCCAGAAATCCACCATCTTTATTGGTTGATCTTATTCTCATAGCAATTGGTATATGGCCCAAAGATTTTTTCACTATATTCTTTGCATCATAGTCGAGCTTTATTCAAGATATTATAGGGTTGTATTACTCAACTATTATCAATGGCATACCTTAGTGTTAGTACTATTATGGGCATTATCACCTTTTGTTGCATCTATCACACAATGTTTTTAATTTCACCAACAAAAGTCATTGAATTGTAGTCATAACAATGCCAGGGTTCTATAATGAATGTGAGGCATATATGTTCATAGAAATGAGATGGAAAAGTGAATGGATGGGCAAGCAATATTCTATTTGCACTTCGTTTTATGATTGTGATATTGTCAATGGAAACTAGATTAAACTTCCTCATTCGTCATATCAAAGATCTCTTAGGAATATGTTTTATTTCCAAATAGAAGTAGATATTTTATACTCCTAATTAATTAGTCATTCACCAGTGGAGAGAACTCAAGGATGGATATTCTTACAATCCTTAGTTTTGGTATTGAATTCACTAGTTGAAAGGGAATTTTCCAGAGGCCAATCATGATTTCGACTGCCATCTTAGTTACATTGCAAGGATCAAAGGATGACACATTTGTTATTTGTTTTTCTCAATTTGCTTAATTTCGAGAAGCTTGACAACAAGTTATAGAAAGCATCAAGAGATTTCCAGATCCACAAACCTTAGTAATTGTATATATGTTAATGTTGCATTGAGATATTGGGGCTCTAAAATTCAAGTTGGAGCTCATGTGTATGGTACATTCTACCCAACTTCCCCTTCTTATAGAATCTAGATCAATCAATATATCAAATGATGATACACTTTTCCTATAGTGACTGCAAGTTTCTCTTTTCTGTCAATGGATTCTACAATAAACTAGGACATTGCCTTCAAATATTTGAATGCAGATGCAAAAAATATGCTTACAATGAACAATGACAGTGGGAGAAACATATCACCAGTGATATTTGATCAAACCAATAATGAAAATATGGCTAAGTTGTGAGAAAAGGAAGATGTGTGGACAACCAGGGTCTAGTAAGATGAAATTAGTGAAGGTTGAAAAAAATTTAATATGCAAAGTCAGAGAGATAATATCAGAAATTTACGATTGCAGACACGGTTGACAGAGCCAAGAGGTTCGTTTTTGCTGGGTGTTTTGGTGACCAAAATGCAGTATATAAAGAGGACGAATTCACTAGGTTAGATTCATGATTTTGCTGAGAATTTACCAACCAAGTCGTAACAAAAGGGAGCACATTTTTAGTTGGAAAGGCACCCATCAAATTGTTGTATTGAAGGGCCACAAAATGCCGTTAATAGAGGCACGATTTCGCTGGGGAAGAAGCAACCAAAACACGGTAAATTTTGGCACAAATTAGCCATGGAAATTGGTACGATTTCGCTTAGTAAAAGGTTCATTGAATCTGCTGCTTGAGGGGCCATTAAATGTTAGTGGTTTGTGCAATGGTTTGCAGAGAAGACTGGAAGAGACACAAATAAGAACTAAGTTCGAAAATAGCCAAGAAAATGGCTAACCTAAGAGGAATATAAATGTGCCAGAAATATGAAATTTTGTTCAAGTCAATTTGGAGTATGGTTTATTTGGGTTTTAAGTCAACTAGGTGTAGATTGTGAATTGGTGAAGCTCACCACCAGGGAACCACCCCACACAATTCCACTTTTGGTTTTTGTCATCCCACTTTTCAAATCTCAGTAGCAGACTAAGAGTGCCAACTAGAAAATATCCGTGTGTTGGAAAAACCAAGCATGTCACCAAGAATCAAACGCAAGTGCGTGCCAAGAAAGACTAAGTGTGCCCAGGAAAAGAACTTATGAATATCAAATGCACAATGTATCCAATAAATAGATGAACACATTTTCATATATATGTTTTAAAAAATATTTTAGTGTTGGAACTTGGAACTCCCATGAATGATTTATTGGGTTGGGGATGTCATAACATTTTCTTGGCAAAATAATACAGTTAAAATTTTTGAGCTTTTCCAGAAATCCACCATCTTTATTGGTTGATCTTATTCTCATAGCAATTGGTATATGGCCCAAAGATTTTTTCACTACATTCTTTGCATCATAGTCGAGCTGTATTCAAGATATTATAGGGTTGTATTACTCAACGATTATCAATGGCATACCTTAGTGTTAGTACTATGATGGGCATTATCACCTTTTGTTGCATCTATCACACAATTTTTTTAATTGCACCAACAAAAGTCATTGAATTGTAGTCATAACAATGCCAGGGTTGTGTAATGAATGTGAGGCATATATGTTCATAGAAATGAGATGGAACAGTGAATGGATGGGCAAGCAATATTCTATTTGCACTTCATTTTATGATTGTGATATTGTCAATGGAAACTAGATTAAACGTCCTCATTCGTCATATCAAAGATCTCTTAGGAATATGTTTTATTGCCAAATAGAAGTAGATATTTTATACTTCTAATTAATTAGTCATTCACCAGTGGAGAGAACTCAAGGATGGATCTTCTTACAATCCTTAGTTTTGGTATTGAATTCACTAGTTGAAAGGGCGTTTTCCAGAGGCCAATCATGATTTCGACTGCCATCTTAGTTACATTGCAAGGATCAAAGGATGACACATTTGTTATTTGTTTGTCTCAATTTGCTTAATTTCGAGAAGCTTGACAACAAGTTATAGAAATCATCAAGAGATTTGCAGATCCACAAACCTTAGTAATTGTATATATGTTAATGTTGCATTGAGATATTGGGGCTCTGAAATTCAAGTTGGAGCTCACGTATATGGTACATTCTACCGAGCTTCCCCTTCTTATAGAATCTAGATCAATCAATATATCAAATGATGATACACTTTTCCTATAGTGACTGCAAGTGTCTTTTTTCTGTCAATGGATTCTACAATAAACTAGGACATTTCCTTCAAATATTTGAATGCAGATGCAAAAAATCTGCTTACAGTGAACAATGACAGTGGGAGAAACATATCACCAGTGATATTTCATCAAACCAATAATGAAAATATGGCTAAGTTGTGAGAAAAGGCAGATGTGTGGACAACCAGGGTCCAGTATGATGATATTAGTGAAGGTTGAAAAAAATGTAATATGCAAAGTCAGAGAGATAATATCAGAAATTTACGATTGCAGACATGGTTGACAAAGCCAAGAGGTTCGTTTTTGCTGGGTGTTTTGGTGACCAAAATGCAGTATAAAAAGAGGACGAATTCACTAGGTTAGATCCATGATTTTACTGAAAATTTACCAACCAAGTCGCAACAAAAGGGAGCACATTTTTAGTTGGCAAGGCACCCATCAAATTGTTGTATTGAAGGGCCACAAAATGTTGTTGATAGAGGCACGATTTCGCTGGGGAAGCAGCAACCGAAACACAGTAAATTTTGGCACAAATTAGCCATGGAAATTGGTATGATTTCGCCTAGTAAAAGGTTTATTGAATCTGTTGTTTGAGGGGCCATTAAATGGTAGTGGTTTGTGCAATGGTTTGCAGAGAAAAGTGGAAGAGACACAAATAAGAACTAAGTTTGAAAATAGCCAAGAAAATGGCTAACCTAAGAGGAATATAAATGTGCTAGAAATATGAAATTTTGTTCAAGTCAATTTGGAGTATGGTTTATTTGGGTTTCAAGTCAACTAGGTGTAGATTGTGAATTGGTGAAGCTCACCACTAGGGAACCACCCCACGCAATTCCACTTTTAGTTTTTTTCATCCCACTTTTCAAATCTCAACAGCAGACTGAGAGTGCCAACTAGCAAATATCCATGTTGAAAAAGCCAAGCATGTCACCAAGAATCAAACACAAGTGCGTGCCAAGAAAGACTAAGTGCGCCCAGGAAAAGAACTTATGAAAATCAAATGCACAATGTATCCAATAAAGAGATGAACACATTTCCATATATATGTTTTTAAAAATATTTTAGTGTTGGAACTTGGCAGGATCATGCTTCTTTGTGAGATTATATAAATGTACTATTTCAGCGTCATTGGTGGCAGATTTATGCAACATATTTGATCATTTAAGTTTAACAGATTTGCCTTTTCTTTTCCTACAAAGAATTTTCTCTTTATATGTGCTAGAGTTATTGGGATATTCTTTAGGAACTACCATGCATGAAAATTTATATTTTTAAATCCCTAATTCTCATCATTTGCAAATTGTTCGTCTACATCTGTGAAAGAAGACAACTTAGCTTCAAAACATTTGTAAGACAGAAAATGAAAATTTTAACAAATATGGAGCTAATAATAAATGCCTTGTGGTGTCAGAACATTGTTTTCTTGGTTTCCTTTGAGCAATATCATTAGAGAGCCATATATTCTTCAAATTGGTGAGGGACCTTCTGCCCAACACATCAATGGCTTCATGGGATTAAATGTTCCTCTTCCAATGGTGGCAGATTTATTCAACATATTTGACCATTGAAGTTTAACAGATTTGCCTTGCCATCACATTCATCTCCTCCAAATTCAACTGAATTTCTTAATGCTGTCTCATTTTCTTCCTGCAATCCTTCGGGAAAGCTTCCTATTTCCACAACAATTTAAGTGAAGATGGAACAGTAGCATTAAGAATTTCTGAATTCAGTTTGCCCTTATTTTCTTATTGATTTGGGAAATAAATTGGGGTTTATTAACATATTCCTAATTATTCACTGCATATCTCTGTACACAAAGCAAGTTCGTTTGGAAGGGCATCAGTCTGAATATAAAGAGTAGTTTTCCCTTATTTATTAACTGTTCGGTTAGGTTTGATAAAGAACCATCTAGAAGATGGAAGCAAAATATTGAAGAAACCAGTTCTGTTTGTAAATTTTGGGAAATCCTCTAAAGACCGAGGATTATGCATCAACTAGAGAGACAATTTATTTGATATGGTTTATAAACAAATATGTGCTTCTGCTAGCATGGGAAGAGCAGGTGGAGGAGCCATGTTTTGGTAGCTGATGGCAAAAGGAATGAGCTCATATAGAAATATAGCAATTGCTTTTTAATTGAGTGACTCAAATTCATGTTTCTTTAGGTTGAAGGTAAGGCCACTAAAGTGGAAAAAATTGTGATGCCAATAATCAGAGGGATTGTGATAAGAAATTTAATATTCCAAGAAGAGGAGGTAGTAGTAGATTCTAAATAAATTAGAAATGCAACAACATAAATGTTTGCAACAAATTTAGAGAGATCCACCTTGTTGAATAATGCATACACTACATGGATAATGGATTTCCACATTTTATGCCTTACAACGTTTTCTTTGCAACATCTGGTGCAAATGCTAGTTTAGCTACTAGAATTGCTGATGATTCTACAAGGTTGTATAAGTTTAACAACTTTGGGTCATCGATTCTTCCCTCGGTATTTGTTGTTCATAATGATGAAGTGATAAAACTTTGGCATGAGCGATTTGGTCACTTGAACTATTGCTCCCTTTCAAATTTATGTAGATAAAATATGATGACAAGTCTTCCTATGGTATCTTGTACAGACGGTGTTTGTTCCATATGTGTACTCAGAAAACATTATTGGGATAGTTTTGAAAAAAGTGCCTCTTGGCATGCTTCAACTCCTTTAGAGCTTGTACATAGTGATTTATGTGGTCCACTTCAAGTCATTTCATTGTCTGTATACAAGTATTTCTTAACTTTCATTGATGATTTCTCCAGAGGCACTTGGGTATACTTCTTAAAACTCAAGAGGTAAGTATTTAACATGTTTTGGCCTTTAAGGCCTTTGTTGAGAAATAATATGGACATCAAATTCTTAAGCTGAGATCCGATAATGGTGGAGGATATGTTAACAACAAATTCATCAACTTTTGCACTGATTATGGAATTCAAATGCAACATGTTGGTCCATATACTCCACAACAAAATGGTGTTGCTGAAAGGAAGAATCGCACCTTAAATGAAATGGCTAAATGTATGCTTCAGTCTAAAGGACTTAGCCTTAATTTTTGGGCAGAAGGAATTAACTGTATAAATTACATAGTAAATCACACTCATACTAAGGTTTTAAATAATATCACTCTAGAAGAAGCACGAAGCTCAATTAAACTAGATGTAAGTCACTTTTGTGTTTCTGGAAGTGAAGCATGGACACATATTCCAGATGAGAAACGTAAAGCCTTACAACCTAAGAGTGAAAAATGTATTTTTGTGGGATATTCTGAAGATGTCAAAGGATATAGAATTCTTTCACCTAAATAAAAAAAGTTATCATTATAAGAGATGTAAAGTTTTCTTAAAATATATCAGCCTACGAGCCTAGTTCGATGGATGTGCCACCTCTCTCTATCCCTTCTACTTCTAAAAATATTTCTTCTTCAAATGATGACAACGAGGATGATAATCCTCCCCCACCTTCTTAGAATCCTTCTTTAGCTCCTCAGCCTCCAAAATGGGTCTATTTTGCTCGAGATGCAATAGGTTCTCTACAGATTTGCGACATACACGTTCTTAGTTCAATATAACCTCTTCTTTACTGGCTCAAGCTTCATGGAATTATGATCCTAACACCTTTGGAGAAGCTTCAAGTGATAAAGTTTTGGATGCAACTATGAATGAAGAATGTTGTTCATTATTGGCAAATGACAAATGGGATCTCGTTCCTCTTCCAAAGGAAAGAAAAAAAGTTAGATGTAAATGGTTTTACGAAACCATGTTTGGACCAGATGGAAAAGTTGATAAACATAAATCTCATCTTGTTTCTAAGGAATTTTCACAAATTGAAGGAATTGACTATACTAAAACCTTCTCCCTATTGCCAAAATGAACTTTATCCACCTTGTTGTTTCCCATGCTACCTATTTCAAATGGGAAGTCCATCAGATGGATGTTAAATCTTCCTTCTTGCATGGGGACTTGCATGAACAAATCTATATGGAGCAACCTTCTGGATTTATAGAGACAAGCTCCAGCCTTGTATGTCGGCTTAAGAAATCCCTTTATGGTCTCAAGCAAGCCCATCGGGCTTGGTATGCCAAAATGGATAGCTTTCTTTTGGATACTGGCTTTTCTAGCTGTCATTCTCACAATATTGTCTACACCAAGAAAGTGGGTAAGTCTCTTATAATTCTTTTCCTTTATGTTGATGATATTATCCTTAATTGCAGTGATCCCAACCTTATAAACCATGTGAATTCCAACCTTAAAAAGTAGTTTGAAATGACAGACTTAAGACATTTGCATTATTTTCTTGGTCTTCAAGTCTTGCAATCCAAGGATGCTATTTCCTTTTCACAGTCCAAGTATGCATGTGATCTTCTATGCCACTTTCATATGGAAGAATTTAATCCATCCCCTTCTCCCTTTCAGTCTAAAGCCACACTTTGAATCACTTGTACATTCCTACATGCTATCAGAGCACCGTAGAAGCTAGTAAGAAAGCCTTGTGGCTTTGTCACATCCTATCAGTGTTTGGCTTTCAGCATCAACATCTGACTACACTTTGGTGTGATAATAAAAGTGCCATTCAACTATGCAAAGATTGAGTCCAACATCAGCGCAACAAACACATTGAAATACACATGCACTTCATCAGAAATCTCATTCATGACCATGTTCTTGAACCACAATATTGTTCAGATGATGATCATGTTATATACATATTTACAAAGGCTCTCATAGAGACGAAGTTTACTAAACTTTGATTTATGGTTGGAGTTCAGGAAGTTTTCACTAAGGGGGGATAGGCTCTAATGCCTCCTTCCTTCTCCTATTGTGTCATATTTTTACATCCTTCAACCCTATCCCAAGTTGTTCTTAAGGGGCGATATTAGGATATTCTGACACATAGGAAATAGTTAACTATAACTTGGTCTAATGTAGAGTTAGGTAAAGTGTGTTTATTTACTATGTACTTTTGTAACTTAAAATATGACAGTCATGATATGTTCTAGACATGAAGTGATTTGATGTTTCATTCTCTCCTCGATATTACCAACACTTCATCCATGGCTTAACACCCAATTGGTACATGATCTCTATTTAAAGAGCATGGAGGGTGATTTTTAACATGACCATTCATGAGAGAAGCTTATGCAAATTTTCTTTCTTTTATTAATAAATTGCCTGAAGTGGTCGTGTTGGCTCAGGCCATGGATTGTTTCCCTCTTTGAAGGTTTTAACCACTTCAAGAATATTGGTGTATTGATCTATGATCTATTTGTGAGGAGTGTCCTTCGGTGTTCTATCTAAGGAACTTGCCCTGTACATTCCTACAAGAATACTTGTTGGCACTTGGATTTTAGCTCAGAACAAGTTTGAATTGAGCTTGAAGTGAAAAAAAATAAAACATTGACTACTCAAGGCTGCTAATTATTGCCAAGAAGTAAGAGTGTTGGATCATACCCCAAAATTGAAAGGGTGTTTTTAGTCCCGAATTTCTTTTTATAACTCTTTTTAGAGTGATTAAGCTACTCACCACTCTTATTTATCTTAGAGAGGCTTGGATATATATTTTGTAGTGGTGTATGTTCATATTATGGCATAGCTGAGACTCCATGCTTCAAATGTCTATATATTGCACCAAAACCATTACCCACAATCTATAGCTTCAATTGTTACTGATTTATTTTTTTATGAAATGAAGTAGACATGCCTTAAAGGATTGACATCCACATTCCATCAATTTAATCGCAATAACATTTATCTTCCAATTGTAAGAAAAATGGGATCAAGAGGAGTCACATCTAATAAAAATAAACTCAAGGTATGAAAATGGGAGGGGAAGAGATTGAAGTTAAAAAATATTAGTCTACAGTAACAAAACTTGATGATTGGCATCTTCACATATAGTATGGGAACATCCTTGAATAAGTTGTTTCTCACAATGAAACAACATTTTGGTGGGCTATTATAATTGCAAATTTAAAACCTCCAATCACCAATTTTGTTGTTCTATTTTGAAGGTAAAAAATGGTTTACCATAAAATGTAAATTTTACTCCTCTCATGAGTCTATACTTGATAGATAACACAAGAAAGTGGAGAATTTTTTTATGTGAAGTCGTATCTAGTAGGAATTATTACAAATTTACTATTTTGTGTGATAGATCTCTTTAGAATATATGTGATTGTACTTCAAGAGATGATTGAATATGGACCACCTTTGTTGGTTCATAGAGAGGTATGTGATCATAATTTTGATATACTTTCTTGTGAAAAGGTATTCATTGACACTATATTAAAACCATTGGTTGAGAAGATACCAAATCTTAACGTTGTAATGCATCATATCACTACAATTGATGTTATAGACTTTGTCAAATCATGCATGGAAGGGGTTACGGTTGCTGTTACACAACAATTTGTCACCGTCCCTGTTACCCCTCTCCCGCATCTTGGAGGACTCATTCCGGGACTAATGAGAAGTGACATGACCTGCAAACGCTTGCATTACATTCCCATGAGCATGAACTTCATTTTCCCTGAAGACATCTCCTGCTTAAAACCCCTAAAAATAGCCCTTTTTCTATTGGCACGGTTCCATAGTGTAGCCCTCGTGCCAATGGGGGAAATCCTCCAAAGAGGGCATGCCAGTTGGCACTCTGTCACAGAGTCACACTTGCGCCAACCATAATCAGTGGTGTTTTTTAACAAACAAACAACGGAAGATTCATCCTAACAAATTCCTGGACTGAATCTATCTTGAGTTGGGTGGTTTGGCTTCAGATCTCCATAGAGAGGAAGTGGTTTGCCACCTCTCATGGAAGCTTCTTTAGTGATAAAGCCAATCCCGTGAATTTTGTGGATGATCCCAACTCCCCTTCCTCCATCTATAAAATCTTGTCCATTTTCCTTGGCAAGCTAGTTCCAGAGATTGAGAATTGTCAAGTTACCAAGAGCTTCATGCTACAAGAGCCTTCTTCATTCCCATAAGGCCAAAATATAAGTAAGGAGATTATTGTCCAATAACCAAGGAGAGAGAGGCTCGTTCCTACTCCCAACAAGCTTTGCAAGACATGTGCTGCTGATTACCTAGCCAAAGGAGGATCTAACGTCAGAACTATGGTTGTATTCTTCTTTTATTATTATCAATAAACGACTATTGTAATGGTTCCACTCTTATTTTTCTTTGTGATAATGATGAGTTATATCCTTTATGACTGATATATAGTTTCATATGTTGGATTTTATGCTTGTGTTTGTGTCGTTCTTTGTACATGCAGGTGTCCATTCGCAGAGATTGTGGGGATCGTGGTCTGCTGGAGCAAAGGAATGGGAGCGTCACCTCTTCTACAAGCACTAGCATTGGAATCCAGGTAGGCCCTCATCATTGGTCTTTAATTTGCAATTAGGAACTTGTGCTATAGCATTGTATGATTGTTGCTAGACCCGGTCTGGGATAGTAGGGATCGCCTCTGTCCGTAGAGGGGATTTACCTCCTCAACAGTTGCTAAAGAGACACCATGAAATCTTATTCTAAATATAAATTCTTTATTTTAGGGTGGACTACAACCAGAGAATGACTATCTTCTAGTCCTTAAATGGGAGACTCATAGACTAACTAGTTTTCCTACTATTACAAGTGGAAAAAAAATATTCTTTCTAGGAAGTGACACTACTTCACATAAAAGGAACAAAAAAGGATGCACGTGTGCATATTTTCGAATCTATAGTTCCCTTGTTTCCTTTCCTCTTTATGAAAAATATTTTGAACAGGGTGGTGCTATGGATAATCTTTTGGAATTCACAAGTTTCAGTTGAACTAATTTCTATGATATTCCACAAAATACATGTAATATTATCTTCTGGAAGATTTATTGGTAAGTAGTAGATGCATATCATTTCATTTTTGGTATGATTTTCCCAATGCTTAATGGTTAGACATTAGACATGCATATACCTTGATCAATCATTTAACACACTCTATGCAAGTATATATGTTAAAATTGGCGACTAGGGCCAACCTCCATGTGGGTCATCTTATTTATGGCACCTAATATTTTCTTGGATCCCTCTGATCAAGAGGTGTTGGATTGATCTAAAGATCATACGATTCTGATAAGTATTCATGGAGTTATGAATTTATTTATCTTATAAGACAATTCATCAAGGTTGGACAACAACCAAATAAACCCCACATGTGCTCAACGTTTTAGTATAAAAAGAGATGAATTGAGAGTCATTTCACACACACTTCTATATTTATTTATCTCCACTTGTCTTGGGTTTTAATGGAAAAGAAATCTAGGAGTGGAAGCCCTAAACCTTGGAGGAAATGAGGCTTCCCTAGCCACAACAAAGAGGGGAGGCCGGCAAAGCGATGGAAGGGTTCTATGGGTGGAGCTAAAGGAAATTATGGAAGGTAGCCCTAACGAAGTCCTAAACGCAACCCTAACACAGTCCCAAAGGCAACCCTAACGCAGTCCCAAGGCAGCCCTAAACACTTTTCCTAAAGGAAGCCCTCACGTAGTCCTAAAGGCAGCCATAACGCAGTCCCAAGGAAACCCTAAAAGTTGTCCTAAAGGCATCCCTAATGCATTCATGATGAAACCCTAAATTATTTCCTAAAGGAATCCCTAACGCAGTCCTAAAGGCAGCGCTAACGCAGTCCTAAAGGTAGCCCTAATGTAGTCCAAGAAGAAAGCCCTAACGTTATCCTAAGGCAACCTCAACCTACGCGCTATCTCAAGGGTATCCTAGCCTTTGTTAAGATGAATATAGAGATTGTACTAAACATACCAATGGTGCCCTATCCATAGGCATATGGTACCCTAGATGCAAGCCTAATGCGACTGAAAGGGAGGACTGTTTTAAGGCCTAAAACAAGGCACCAAGCTGCTGAAAGGAGACTAAGGGTAGGTCAAGTTGAAGAAGGGTTGTTTAGGGTAGAGAAAATGTGAGATGTAGGTGAAAACATGGGACTATGGTAGGCCATAGTCCTAACCACCTCAAAACATGGACAACATGGAGAGTTTGAGGGCTCAAACATGCCCAGGACATGAGTGCTAGTAAATGGGATAGTTGGGCTACTTGGTGTTACTAAGACACATGAGACAACAATAGGGTATGGCAAGGGTAAGGGGACTACAGAAAGTGAACAACAACAAGGTATAGCATGACTATTAGGGACAACAACTACAACAATATATCTAGGCACTAGTGGAAAGGGACAACCGCATAGTAAATGAGACAACAAAGGAATGCTAAGGAAAAAATGGGACAACTGCAAGCATGGACAACATGACAAGCATGGTGCTACAACCACATGAGACATGTTGTATGTAAACATGGTTTAGCATACCACATGGGACAACAGTGTGGTTACATGATGTAGTAATTGAACATGGGTCAACTGTGGTAGCATGGTGCAACAATGGAACATGGGACATTAGTGTAGCGTAAGGTGCAACAATATGATGTCTATAGCATTGTCATGAGGTTCAGCATTGTTATGATGGGTGCAGCATGGTGCATCATGGTGAGGTGCAACATGGTGACAAGATGCAACACAATGATAGGTGAAGGAGTCACCTTGGAGAATCAGTTGAAGCAACATGTCTTTAACTGATCTCATGTATCTTCTTCTTAGAAATGATCTATGATCTTATCTAGATAATTCAAATTGTTTATTTATGTTGTAAATGTACTATGCCTCTCTCTCTCTCTCTCTCTGTTGAAATATTGAATAACATATAAGAAGAATTGATCAAGGGTTCCCCCATATTGGGCCTTATCCCTGGCTAGCACGACATCTTGTGTCCTCTTGTATTGACATGTCTTCTATGATTTATGTTTACATTCTATCTGTAATTTACTTTAATGTTGATGTGATTACTAATTTGGAAAATATATTGAGCTAACAATGAAAATTGAAATAAATTTCTCTAAGCATAGAACATAACTAAAATTAATAATATGTATTGCATTCAATTTGTTTCATGGAAATAGTTTTTGTTCTCTATCAATAAATAAGTATTCTCTCCAAATCACAAATTGTATCCTCACACACCAGTGATTGAGTTTGTGTAGTGGTAGCCTCAATAACCACTAAGTTTGTGATTCACGACCTTCCCTAAGCACTTGTCACACTTAGTCACAAATCACAACTAGAAGCCACACTAAGTTAGCATTTCTCACTGAATATTTGACCTACTACTTCCTTGGATCTAGCACATGCGATAAGTGTAGTGCACATTTCCTCATTATGATGTCCCACTTATCATCAGAATGTTTTATCTTATGCTTGGTCATGTGATTGGTTCATCTACCCCTTCTTTCAAGTAGTTATAGATGCACTCGCCCTTTATGTCAATTACAAGGCTCAACAATGATGATCTTTCTCACTATTGGAGAATGTAACTAAGTTCAATCTTCATAATTTGTATCATTGTGTATTTTATGTAAAAAGCATAAGAAAAGAAAAAGATTTTTTTTTTTTTTTTCTAGGCAAGCACGGTCTTCATGCTTTTAAGAGTTTATGAGTTAAAAGAGTCAAAGTCCTATTTTGACCTATTGTAAAGAAAAAGGAAAAATAATTTTTAAATATTTCATTTGGGTTTAGAAACCCCTCTAGGTGCCAAGTCTACCTACATGTCAACTTGGCCATGCAACAATGGAGGTTTATTCGTACCCCCTCTGGATAGTATAAATAGAAGGAATATGGAGCTCATTTTGGACACACACAGTTGACGATTTGTGATTTGGAATATCATAGAGAGCATATAAAGGAAACGAAGGGCCTAATTCTGAAAGAAAGGATAGCTTCTTGAGCTAGAATATGTTGAAGATATGCCTTGGTATTTCTCTTTTTGTTGGTCTCTTTCTGATGGATCTGATGACATAAGGAATGTCTAATTTGGTGTCTATAGGAAGATGTTTTTGTGGTCATTGGTCTTGGATATCTCATTTCATATGATTCTATAAGAAGATATTTTCTATATTTCCCCTTACAGAGTATTTTCAGTGGTTGGGAGCCTATTTATTTTGTTCTCTGTTTTCTTGTGATGTCCACATTTACATTTTGATAATGGTTTAATGAAGAATAACATAATTATATTAATAAAAATCCAACTAATATCAGAAATAGTTATCAAAGTAAAGAAAATCTAATATATTTGTGTAGCCTCCCGATTTTCCAACATGGGATCAAAGCTTAAGGTTTGTATAAGGAGGCTAGAAGATCACATCTACATTGGATTTTGGATCGAATTCTATTTCTATGTTATTTTTTTGGGCATTCAGAGCTCTATGGAAACCCTAATGAAAATATTTGATCCTATCTAAACTAATGATTATATGTTTGCACAAGATTTTGTGGTATACTCCTTTTACTGAGTTATTTTATAAGTCCTTGCATATATATCTTGTTAGAAAATGTAAAGTATCAACAATTATAACTTATTTTTTTCAACCTTGATACTTTCCTGTGAAACTTAGTTATCTTCTTTATGTTGTTCACTTAGATCTTTTCATAAAACAATATCAATAAACAACAACAATAAAAGAGGACACAAATATAGGCTGTCAACTAGGGAAAATCCCCTCCAAGGGGAAAAGTCAGAAATTATTCTCTTCATAATATTTGCTTCAAATGAGATATGGTGACCGAATCCCTAGACCAAGGCCTTCTCACACTATCAAGTAACCTTTCCTCGAGACCTTCCCTTAAACTGCTTCTTCCTTGCAACTTTGACTTGCCGAAAACTACCCATCTACTTGAGCCAACAACTTCGCCCTAGAAACTACTCTACTATTGGAGATTCCACAACTTTTTAGACTCAAAATTAATTCTTTTTACAATTACAAATTTACCAAAAGGGTCTTATAAATATGATGTTGAATAATTTGACTCATGACAATAAATCATGATACCTAAAAATCCTTAGAAGCATGAAGAACATGTTTTTACCTAAAATACCATAAATACTAAGCATGAAACCCATGCTCTTATAATAATAAATTTTATTTTATTTTATTTTTTGTTACATAGGATACATATTGAAATTATTACAACAATTTTGAAGACTAAAACTAAGTACATTTCTCAACACTCCCTCTTAACTAGGGAGCCATTCATAAGTGTACAACCAATACAACATCACATATAAAATTGAAGAGTTATTAAGAAGAGTCGAATTGATAAGCCATAATGCAAGCATCATCAATATGCCTAGCACTTTGCCTAAGGCCTAATTGGAGAATCTCTTCTTTAATTCAAGATAATTTTTCTTTAAGGGTTTATGTGTGGTACCACACTACTTCTCTAAGGTACATACCCCATCTCAATTTGCAAAAGGTATGTCCTTTTAGTGTTGAAATTTGGTACCGGAGGACAGGTGGTTCCTTTAGGCTTTCATCTTTGGCCTAGGGAAAAGTGTCCAAAAGATTTTAATTTTTCTCCTAAAGTGACTTTATAATTTTTATAAAGTTAAAATCTAATTTAAAAGTGACTTTAAGTGATAAAGTTACTAAGTCTAATTTTAAAGTGACTTTTATAAAGTCAATGAAAAATTAGAAAGGAAAAGTGACTTTGGAAATAAATGACTAAGTGGGTCTTTATTAAAGTGGGGTGAATTAAAAAATAGAAAGTGAGATTTAAATGTGCATTTAATCTCAGCCATTGATCTAAATCTATTTCAGCCATTGGATTTAGGGATCACCCAAAAGTCACTTGGATCACCCAAAAGTCATTTGGAGTTATATTAAGGGAGGAAAAGGAGGAAAAGATCACATTCGATTCAATTCTTTCATGAGCAGATTGAGAGAAGGAGAGCAAGAGAGCAAGGGAGATTTCTGGACAGTGAGCTGCGGAGTATCAGCAGCGGAGTTTCAGCAGCAGAGTAACAACAGCGAAGTTTCAGCAGGGCAGTTTTTCAGCAAGGCTGAGATAAGTTGTAAAAGTTTGCTTGCTGATTTTTGCTTAATATTTTCTTGCTGTAAAAAGGCTTTTTTCAGAAATAAAGAAGAGCTCTCAAACTGGTTTTCCCCAAGAGTTGTAGGGGGTTTTTCCAGGGTCACGTTGACCAAAAATATCAGTGTTTTAATGTGTTTTAATGGCTGTTTATTACTGCTGATTTTTATTTCTGCAATTTCCAGCATTCTGTAAATTTTCCAGAATTTGTGTTTTCAGCAAATTTATTTTTTTCAGCTTGTTGAATGTATTTTTATGGGAAAGGGAATTTAACTACATGGGAGAAATAAGGAGAAACTGAAAACCGGGGTGGGAAAACAGAAATTTTAACATTTAGAACTATTCTTATCTTGGATCTCCTGAGTCCTAAAAGAATATTAGTCCTCTTCGAACACTCTTTTCTTGGATTCTTTTCCTATCCTCAAAGAGTGCCAGTCCCTTTCCTTTCTTGGAAATTATATCCTCAATGAAATCACATATGCTTATCCAATCATATGACATCCTCTCTTCATCACCTGAAGAGGAGAATGCATATGTCATATTAAGAATCACTCCCTCTCAAACCAAGAGGACATCCCTATTCTCCCTTAATCATGAGAATATAACCTTGCTCATATTCAATGGGACTAATTTTGTTCCCTCTCAAAACCAAAGGAGATTTTAGACTTCCTTCCAATAATGGAAGCCAACAACACAAGATTTATAGCTTGTCTTAATCTGTGTATCAACTACCAATTTTCCATAAATACATGGTTCCCTCTTTCCTTCACATCTCTTGGATTGCTCCTTCTCCTCTTTGAGGAATCATGGAACCATCTCCACTCTTCGTTCTTGTGATAGGATATAGGTCATCTTTCTTCCTCATCATTTTAAATATTTGACATGAATGCATTGTATTTGGCCTTTCCAAACTTCTATCTAATCATGTCTTCTATTGAGTTTCCACGATCTTATGTCTAGGATAGAATATTAGAATCTAATGTTTGCACAATGGAACAATATAAAGTAGTAAATCGCACATGCATAAGCATAGACAACTTTTTATAAAATATTTTACAAATATGTACGACAACCCAATCTTCATTATATTAAACCAACTAAGTAATACAATATTCTAGGGCTCCCATACAAGGGATACAAGATACAATGACATTCTCACTACAGTCTCTATGTTGTATCTCACCCTATTAGTCCTTCACTCTAGTTTTGATCTCTAGTTTCCCCTTAGTCCATCAAGAGACAACCCATGCAATCTCTAGGAGGGTTGCCACCTATCACGACTACGAGTCACTTTTACTTCAATGAACATGGGCTGATCCAATATGCTCTTCTAGGCTAGCGAACTCCTAAGATCAAATATGCCTTCTAGTAGATTCTTTCATCGATCAAAGAGCTACACATAGGCTCAATCCTTCACCCAACCTTCAGTTTTCAAGCTCTCGTTATGAAATCTTGTGAAGGACTACTTTGGGCCATCAATGCACTTCCCTCCACGAGTCTAATGATGCCCAATCCAATCACTATGAGATCTTCTCCTAGATGAGGCTTTCAACCACCAAGACAAGCCTCACAATCAGCTCCCAGAAACTGCTACAACTTTTTCCACTCTAGAACCTCCAACTAGAAACAAACTCAACATAAAATCAACATCACTATACCTCAAATTTGTTGTCAAACTATTGTCCCTTCCTGTGGAAACTCGACCTATACCCAGCTTGGGGAAACCTAGTCTACAAAAATGCACTACCTATGGAAACAAAGTATGTGAAAACAAACTTCCTGTGGAAATCCAGTCTACGGAAATGTATTGCCTGTAGAAACCTAATCTATGGAAACACACTTGCTGTGAAAACCCAGTCTGCGAAAGATCACTGCCCGTGGAAACCGAGTCTATGGAAACTCATTTCTTGTAGAAACATTATCTGTAGAAACTGAGCCTACCTTCTTCTAGTGTTGTGGCTACCTCTAAAGTTGATCTTCTATGTTTGTTTCACATTTGGGTGCTCAAATGTAACACATTCACCTTCTATATATACACTTTAGAATGGAAACTCGTATTCAACAATGGACATGTCTCTTCGACTTAACCGTTTCAAGCCTACATGACTTGACTATCCAAAAATTCATTATCAACTTTAAAAATTCATAACTCACTAAGGACAACTTAGATTTTGATGATTCTCAAAGAATTGGATTTTCCTCGCCATACTCTATCATGTCCATCCTTCTGATGTCCAAAATTCTCCATGGTTTTGTTCCAAACATAGATGGCTGAAAAACCCCAACTTTGGGTTCCAAGCCCACAAGTGACTCTTACAGTTCTTCAACCTCTAAATCGAATCTCATGGATTGGAGTACCTCCCAAGCTACTAAAAAATAAACACTCCCTCTTAGAAATGGAGATACTTCCAATAATAGGAAGTAACTCATCATTTTCATTACTACTCATAACACTCACCCAACTCTTAGTGTTCATCACTAAAACGATCCCTATAGCATGAACTACGATCCTCTCGGAAGTGTTGCTATCACTGGAAGCATCCTTCTTCTTATTCTTCTCCAGTATCAATTTCTAATCCCTCCATGATTCGTTCTTGGCAAATGTAGAAGCACCCTTATTCCCCACTAACTACACACTCTTCTTGGGGTGCAATGTCTCCCGCTAAATCTGAAAACTCTCGCTATAATTTGACTCCCTCTGAGCCTCTAAAACCTATACCTTATTCTCTACAATGTGTAATTGTACCTTTGAAGCTTGCACCTCAAACTACTTCTATGGAACATGTACCTATTCTACCTTCTTCTTCTTCCCATGATATATTAGCTTGCCCGTCATCTTGTATATATGACACTCTCTAACTCCAAGCACAATATCTATGGTGATAGATCTTCTAGGTCTGCGTCTTTCCTTCCCATCTTGGAACAAGACCTCAAACCCCTTATTCTCTATCATCGATACAGATATCATGATATATATGAGTCCTGGTATGAATAGTACATCCTCAACCTACATCACCCATACTATCGCCATCCTGAATGGAACAAATCCTCATCCTCAAATCTCCTTCTAACGCTTACCACCCATCACCATGTGCTACCATGAGTCCCATTAAGCTAGAGCCTTAAAAAGCTCTTGTGAATGTGTCATATGTTTTGACGCACCACTGTCTATGTACCATCCATCCTCATAGTAAATTCCTCCTCCTCCAACCTCTTGGTGAGAGCATCTATCTTAGCAGAAGTGACAACATTGACACCCTTCTTGCATTTCTTCTTCTCGACATCTCCGTTTTTTCTTCATCATACATCTCAATGAAAAACGACCCATCTATCCATAGTTGAAACACTTGACTGTACTCAAGTCATTCTTTTCCTTACCCTTAAGTCATGTTTCAAGTGCCATTTCATCATCAAAAGTATTCTTCTTTGGATGAAGATCCTTGTCAAGCAACTCTTCCTGAATGAAGTCATCCAACAACCTATTCCATTCTCGAAACTTCTCTCTGTAAACAATCCCATTGATGAAGGGCTTCCATTCATCAATGAATCTTTCCAAAGCAATCCTCACCATATGAGAACCTGAAATAGTCACACCAATGGCAACAGGCTCATCATTAACCTTAGACAATCTTGTCATATACAGATTCACTCCTTCACCCTGTATCATATTGTTGGACTTCAACTTATCCTCCAATACCACTATACAGTTTTCGTTCTTTCTCTGGAACAAATTCTGAAAAGCCATCCACATCTCATGTGCAATTTTCTTCCCAAATAAATGAGGTATCAAGGGATCCTTCACAGCATCAAGGATGATAAATCTTTCCCTCATATCCAATTCATCGTACACTTCTAACTCCTTTGGGTCAATTGGCTTCATGATGGATTTCTTGATGAAATCCCAGATTTTGTTGACCTGAAAGACCAACTTGATCATTTTCTTGCATGGAATATAGTTAGATAACCCCTCCAACCAATTCTCATATTGGAGACTAGCCTGCAACTTCAACATTTTCACTTACAATGTGACCAAATCCCTCTTAATTTATACTTCTTTGTGCACTTTGATGATTCACTGTCTTCCAAAATAGCTCAAACATGCTCTGATACCATGTTGAATTTCTACAATCTTAGGTTTAGGATAGGATCTTAGAACCTTTGATGCTACCAAACCAATAATATGAACATAACTACTTTTAATAGCAGAACAATGTAAAGTAGTTAATCACACATGCAAAAGTATAGAAAACTTTCTACAAAATATTATACACACATGTAGAAAAACCCAATCTTCGTTATATCAAGCCAACTAAGTAATAAAAGAGTATAGGGCTCCCATACAAGGGATACAAGATAAAATGACAATATCATTGTAGTCCCTATTTCATATCTCATCATGTTAGTCCTTCACTCTCATTCTCCTCTCTATTTGTCCCTTAGTCCATCAAGAGACAACACACAAAGTCTTGAGGAGGGTTGCCACCTATCACCACTGAAAGTCGACTCTGCTTTAATAAACATGGGCTAATCCAATCTTCTGTTCTAGGCTAGCACACACATAAACTACATTCTACCTTCTAGTAACTTCTTTCATCAATCAAATAGGTACACATAAGCTCAATCATTCACCTAGACTTCAATTTCAAAGCTCTCATTATGACCACTTATCAAGGGCTAGTTTGGGTCATCAACACGCTACCCTCTAAGAGTCCAATGATGCCCAATCAAATCACTATGATATGTGCTCCTGTATGAGGCTTTCAACCATCAAGACAAGCCTCCCAATTGGCTCCCATAGGCTACTACAACTCTGTCAACACTAGGACCATCCAACTAGCAACAAAGGCAACATAAAATCAACATCACTGTACCTCATATACATTGTCAAATTGTAACCCCTATCTATGGAAATGCACTTCCTGCAAAAACACACTACCTCCACAAACCCTGTCTGTAGAAACGTACTTCCTCTAGAAACCCAATCTACAAAAAATGTGCTACCTGTAGAAACAGAGTCTGCAGAAACTTGCTACCTATGGAAAACCAATGTGTGGAAACTCACTACCTGCAGAAATCTAGTATGTGGAAACTTGACCTTCCTTCTTCTAGAGGTGCGACTACCTCTCAAGTTGATCTTCTATGTTTTTTTCACATTTGGATGATCAAATGAAACACATTCAACATGTATTGATACATTCTAAAAGGGTTATTCAAATTCACCAATCGACATGTCTTTTGGACTTAACCATTTCAAGCCTACATGACTTTACTGTCCAAAAATCCATTATCAACTTCAAAAATTCATAAATCAAAGGAAAACTTAGATTATGAAGATTCTTAAAGTGTTTTATTCTTCTCGATGTCCTCTATCATCTCCATCCATCTCATGTCCAAAATGCTCCATGGTTTTGGCCCAAACATTGATGGGTGAAAAACCCAAACCTTGGGTTCCAAACCCACAAGTGACTCCTATGGTGTTTCACCCTCCAAACCCCAAACCGTAGGGCTAGGAGTACCTCCCAAGGTACTCAAAAATCAATATCTTCCTCACGAAATTGATATTTCTTGACCTTTAGGTAATATTGTGACATTGCTATCCCCAAGCTGAACACATCTTGACTTGTGAGTTTTTAGGTGCTAGATATTAAGCTTCCCTTGATACTTTTCACCCATACAATTGACTTTGCCTCAATTGTCACCACGTATACCTACACCATTCTACCAAGTAGAAAGAAAATATTTTAACTAGATAATCACACCAAAATAAAATAGACTTACCTTATAGTCATGACGTTCTCCTTTAATCAACATTCTCAATGACCATCTCCACTCGAACTTTCCTTTTTGCATGAGAGTTCCCAAGGATCAAAATTTATTACTAGGTTGCAACTTTTATTTTGGATATTATAATAGAATTTAATCAATATCAAATACATATTCTAGAGAAAGTACTAATTTTTTATAGATTCTCAAGTAAATCAAATTCTATTCTTTTCCAACATCATAAATACATAATCATATCTTTCTAACCAATCTTGTTCAAAAACATTCTTATACTTTAATTTTATCCAATTTTTTCTTACAACATGCATTCCCATGCTTTCATACAATCATAAAGTTATTCATATATTTCACAAAATTTTGTAGCCTAAGCCATTGCAATCCTTCATCCTTTTTTACCAACATGTTTCCACATTACATAGAATACATATTATTCCTATCATGATGCTCTTACCATGGACTTTTCCAAGATGAAGGTACTTCTTGAATGATAAGCAAGATGAAAAGCTCTAACACGATGTTAGATAATATCTAGATGAATATTATGCAAAATGGCCTAACATTTAATCATAGATGATCTCTACTAATTAAAATAATCATATAATATCAAGACATGCTACTATCATATGATTATACCTATGATTCTTATGCAAAACATATCATCAAGAAGAAAAACATTCATAAATAACCTAGAATTTAGTGAACCTTATTTAGTATTAAATATCGTTCCCTTCATCCTTCTCTTCCTTCTTCTCAAGTTCTCCCACAACTTCAACCGCATGAGCTTAAATCATGTCATTTCTCTTAGTGTTTTCTTGATTTGGAAACTCCCTCTTATAGTGTCCAAATTCTTAACACTTGAAGCATTGGACCTCGGACACATCTTTTTTTCTTCTTAGACTTGTTGAACTTTCCCTTCTTCATATTCTTAACTCAAGATAGAAAGTCTTGAGACTTCTCATTAGATCCAATGTCACCATGACCTTGATCCTTGACTATTCCATCTTTCAATTGCCACATAATTGCATGTATGAAAGGAAAAATTTGTTATCAAATTCCATTATGAATTTAAAATTATCTAAATTTTGAACTTATATCATTTATAGTATTGGAAAGGTTTTTTATCTCTCTCTATTAGCCACACCATCAAATCACAAGATCTTGACTTAACCTAGCATGGCATGAAATTCATCGACTAATATGGAATTATACGTCTTATGCCTCCATTACCCATTTGTGCCTTATGTTAGGTCCCTTTATTCATATTTCCAATGCACCTTCCAGTTTTCTTATTTGCTAATTAGATTAAAATTTTCTTGATGAATGGTTTAGATTATTTACAAGCCCCACCATATGCTAAACTATTAACATGGGAGGGGGTCCATAATTTGTCTCTTCTGCAACTAAAATCCATACACCTTCATTAATGTGAACTAACAATATATTTGATCTTTCCTTAATCTAACTATGTACATCAATTGTGGCTTCCCACCCTTATGCCCAATGGTTAATAGACTAGGGATTTTGGGGTTCCATAATTTTGATTTTCTAGAGCGAAGAGGCTTGGAACCATACCAAAATTTAATCCACTATAACTCTTTTTTCCTTGGGAGTGTTTCCAAGTGAAATATACCATTGAAAATGTGTCTAAGAGGACTATCTAATCATACTATGTGCAAGGGACTAAGGCATGGGCCACTATAAGAAAAATGACTTCAAATCTGACATCAATGACAACCATCTTGCAATATGTTCAATAATATCCCCCTTTGTAATTGATGGAAACATTAACAAACCTTGTTGGGGTATTGATGGAAACAACTCTTAGCAACAGGTCCCCTAACCCTTCTCCCCATGGATATTTCACTTTCATGGCTAATTGTTGTTTGGAAACTACTCCCCTTTACCTATTGTTGCTATATCATAGTTTTTGGGAATTTATTCTCCCTCTTTGACATCAATGGAAATAATTGGAACTGAATTATGAAAATAAATGAAAATAGTACAAAATGAAGGTGAACAGACATGAATTTGCATGCAAGGGAAATTAGAGACAAAATGAGGAAAACAGAGGCCTTAATGATAAAAATGTGATGAGGCTCATGAATATAACGCAAGGGTCATATTTCTATCTTCCAACTTTATAATTATCTCTTTCTCACAATTATTTACATTTTTTGTTATCCTATGCTTAGTAAGGAGGATAAAATATGTGTTTCTATGTCATGTGGCCTAACATGGTTTAAATGCACAAATTGGGACAATTTTAAGATAATTTCAATGCAGGAGCTTGGAATAGACAATAGGGAGATATTCTAGGAGTTTGTCTACCTCATTAACTCTTTCAATCATTCAAGGTCACCACTTTGTCTCTCATCAACTAAGAGTAATTAGCAACCAAACATGATGAGGTCATTGGTATGTAAGCGAGTGCAGTTCAAGAAATATATAGATATACCTTTCTCAAGTTTTGGTAGAAAATCACCTCTATTCTCTAGGGAGTTGTTGGTGGCTACCCTTTTGTATAAATAAGCATGCCAAGGAACCCATTAGGATTCTATCTTTTGTTGCAGTTAACAAGATATTAAGCTCAAGCTTGTGACTACAATTTTTTACTTACTTTGTGATGTATTTGACATTTTTGTAATGATAATGAGAAGTTTCTTATTGATCCATGACTAAGTTAGTTTAGAGGGTTGAGGCTCTTGTGTTTGGGCCCAAGTCCGATAGCTTAGGTTTTTATTTTGTATTGATATTCTGCTTTAGCTTAGACTGTTTATTAGTTATTACATTTTAGTAGAATATAATTCCTCAAAAAGCATGTGACTATGCCTCTATCTCATCTCTCTCACAGGATCCCGACTAGAGGAATCCACACTGACAACACAAAAACATCATGTGATGATTTATTGTTTATTATTTCTTGGAAAAAGGTCAACATTAGTTATTTTCTTCCACATACAATTGTTGTAGCTTAGAAGTTAGTCCATTGCATAGATCGGGGGTTTTATCATATGTTAGATAGTTTTCAATTTCAACTCATGTTTTCCACCATTGGTTATAATATTTTGAAAATGAGAAGAAGAATAGGTACATGTGATGTTGCAAGGCTGTTGGATCTGTAGGCAAGGGAACTTTTCAATATCTCCATCCAGAGATTCTCCACTCTCTTTTGATGAATCCCAAACATTGTCTTGGTCTCTATTTTTTGGTCACCCTGAGAAGCCTTCTTATCCCAAAGTTAGCCTTACTGAAGTGTTGAGCTTGGCTAGGGGCATTTGTTACCTTCCATCCATCCACCAAAACCTTCATCCATATTTACATCACTTTATCCCATCATCCTTACCCTCCAAATCCTCTCGGCAAACTTCTTGTAGCATTTCAGGACTTCCTGTAGCAATACAATAATCATGTAGCAACTTCTTGTAGCATGCCTATAGAAACCTATTTTTCCCTTGTTTTGACCTTTAATGCAAGTGTAGCTTAGTTTGGGAGTATGTTTACCCCCGACCTTGGAATCCATGATCAGAGGTATCACCTAGGCCATTCTCTCCATTCCTTTTCCTTCATTGCAAGATAAAATAGCGTTAGTTTCTTCATAACAAATTTGGAAATTAGGATATTACTTAATTTCCAAGTGCAAATTAGATAAATGATGCATGAATTCTCGAGTCGTGATTTGGTAGAATAATATTATTTTGAAGTGAATTTGATAGATATATGATTGATTACAATTAGTGTAGTTTCCTTTCTGCAGGTAACATAACTCTTGTGTTATTTTCATGAATTGATTCAGTAGCATGTACAAGTGGGTAGCTTTTACAAGTTGGGTTTGTTAATAATTTACTTTTTATACACTAGGGATATATTTTGAATTTCAGTTTCAGTAGTTAATTCCCCCTAATTCAGTCGAAGAATTGTCTTGGAACCCTAATGATCAAAGGACCTAGTTGAGGGCAGCGAGTAGAATCCCATCTATTGTGTATACATCACTGTCACTTATAAGTTTGTACAAACCTCGAGTTAATATGCCTTCATCACTATCACCTATATGCCTTCATATTGCAACTATTCTCCCCCTATCGATTATTAGCAACCTTACTCTTTCCCTTGCCCTTCACTGGATTGATGCCTTTTGTTCTTGTTGTTGTTGCTTTCGAAGTTGTTGTTGTCTATAGAGAAACATTCAAAGTTCTTTCTCTACTGATCGGTTCATGGAGTTTGGAGGAATTGTAACAATACCTCCAAGGGTCCTCCTCTAGCTAATGAAATATCCCTTGGATTGGCAAGTAAACTCTTGCACAGTGCTCCTTGCAAATACCATGGGGATGATATAGATTAAAGTCTCTGGCGCCAAACTCAAATTTGACTATGTAATTAGCCTTAAAATATGCATATTTCAAGTTCTCAATCTCATATAATCTTATCCGCAAATGAAGAGAAAGCCATGGTTCTTTCTTCTTCCTATGCAGTCCTAATGACAACCCTATAGCAAGGTGGTATGAAACTTTTTGGATGATTAGATTTTTAGTGGCATAGCTTGGTATAACATGTAGAGGCTTCTCTCCACCAAACACTTTGATGAAGGTGCCATCTGATGAGGCATACCAATCTAAAATGTTTATTATCGCCTCCATTGCTTCTTGGGCTGTGTAAGGTGGATCTTACTCAAAGATAAGCTTGTACAATGGGATGACAAAATGGTCAATTAGCCTTATCATGAGTCCTCAATAGCTACAATAGGAAAGAAACTTGCAATAGATGTTGATGACAACCTATTTTTTTGTTCATGTCCATCCCATACCAGGGAATTGTTTCTAGGCACAAATTGCGTCCAGTAACTATGCGAGCATGTAAAACCTTGCTTGCTCATTCTTGGAAAAATCTCCAGCCCTAGCCACATGGATCTTCAACTAATGAGCCAAAATAATATGATCAGTTGAATGGCCTGCCATCATTCATCAGCTAGTCCAGTAAAACCACCCACCCATCAAGAAAGGTTTTTGTTTTATCTTCACCATATATTTTATAGCCAAAGATGATCAATAATTGGTAAGCCTTCCTGAGGGACTTCATCTTGTAAACATGGGCAAGTTTCTGGCTAAATGTCAACAACTCTCTCACTCAACACTTGAAGACATCTCTTATGTTCACATAGCTAGTGATGCCATAGAAGATTGAGTCCATGTGTTTCACCAACTCGGGAAAGTGGTATATATGTTGAAAGGTCTCTACTCTGAAGGTGGCAATCTCTATCCCACTAGCTCTGCTTAATGTCATAGTATGTTCATCCATGTGTGAGAAAATCAGCCTAATGATGTCTTCACATGGGAAGATCGGGTACCTACATGCAACCTTATATAACCCTACCCACTGCATTCTAAGATAAGCCTTCTAGTTCTCTAAGTCTTTCTTGAAGTCCTCTAGAAAAGTGTATTTGATATGTTACCATGGCAGTGTTGTACCTTTCTCAATGAACAACTGAGTATCTACATATAGTAGAAAATCCACTAATATATGTTCAAATTCTTCCCTAGTACTACTCTCAGGGGTTTCCTTTGATGCAGCTCTCTTAGATGTCATCTTAATTGTGACTGATAGAGAGATTCTCAACAATTGCTTTACTTGTGGGTGAGAGAGGACACTCATGGAAAGAAAATGTCAGTTAAAAACCAAAGAAACTTCAAGAGAAGGTCAAGTAGCAAGTCAAGCTCATGATCGAAAGGATTGCGTAGTTTTTGTTGACAAAGATCAGTGGCTGACTATGTGAAATGTGCACTGTGCGGTCCCAGAATTTAGTTGGGAAGCTTGATGACTTGAACTATGCAATGTACATTTCATTCTGGGCTAATTCCAAGAAATATTGTGCATTGTGTAGTCTCAATGGTGAAGCTGGAAACCTGTATCCTGGAACTATGTAGTGCATAGTTGGAACCAAGCTAAGACAAGCTTTGTGTAGTTCTAAAAGCTAAGGGACAGGCCTTGAGCTTCCATATTTGGAGTGTAAGCAGTGAAGTGTGAGATCTGGGCAAGGGGACCTAGATCTTCCCATGGGGAGTGTGAAAAACAAGAATATATAAAATATTGTGTGATGATGAGTGCAGAAATGAATAATGTTTTACGCATGCATTTGAAACAAGTGAAGGAATTGATTGAACTAAAGAAAGAAGAAGCACGTGAAGAGAGTCACCCCAGTGATGACCATTGGTGCAAAAACATGAAAAATCATGTGACACTTGGGAAAGAAAATCTAAAACTTGAAACAACATTTCTACAAGCTAAAACAAGTTAAAAAGGAAACATTTGTTCAAAGAAATAAGTGAAGCAACATTCTCACAAGCTAAAAAAAAAAGTGACAGAAAAGGTGGCAAAAGATGAGAAAAGTAAAACTCCCCCAGAAAAGCGATGACAATTGCATTGAAGGCTACCTAATCTCCTCGGGAATGCCAGAGCTCCAAGTTCTAGTGTAAAAATGAGATATATTAGTGTTGATTAAATAGATTTGGTCAATTTAGGGTTTATGAGGAGGATGCCTAAAATCAAGGAGAAAATGACACTTGATAGTAGTATATAAAATAATGGAAGTGCCTCCTTCAATTTCCTAAAAATAGATACCTATTTTTTAGGGTATTTTTATTTTGTTTTTTGTTTTTGTTTTTTTAGGAAAACTACCATGTATTTTATAGAAATATTGCTCAGTTTTAAGAAGGATTAGGAAACTCTCGGGCTCATGCATGATATAGTTTCTGAGCACAATGAGCTCCACATAATTTTTGTGCTACCTCTCCTATCTATACAATTTCCTAGCTTAAGATTGGTTTCCATTTATCACTACACATTTTCTGAGCTCAAGGATCAGTCATAGTCAGGGATAAAAAATTCCTAAGAGAAAGACCAGTTTCCCTAAAAATTTGTGGAGTTATCTAAGGCAAACCTCGAACAGTCAAGGAACTAGGATAGGTGATCGACTAAGATGAAAAGGATAAGGCTTAGTTAAAGCAAAAGTACCTAGATTACGTAATATGCCTAACCTAGAATATTCCTCAAACCCCAACAAAAACTCCAACCAAATATGTGCAAATGATATAATAGCCCAGAAGTGATAAAATAATAGTGGAACATCATATAATAATGTAAACCGTGAATATAAGCAGATACACAAGAAATGCAGTGAGAAATGCTAAGCCATTTTATTATACTGAGCAATAAATGAGTACAAGAGGTGATTGGATAGATGGCACCTCAACTTGCACAATGAAAGTGAAGAAATACTCTCAGAATGACAAGAATGGCCTCTTTGCGTGGATGCCATTGTTGCTGCTAGAAAACAAATCATGATTTGGGGATACACCCCTCCTTGGAAAAAGCTGAAACTCTGGATTCAGGCTCTACTCAAGAAACCCAGAAAAACCCAGAAATATTTCTTGGAATGGCCTCACACTGATCTGTGTCCCAGCTGCTGTAAAATTGTCATGCTACTACCGCTATTGGAAATTGAATGAGGATTTGGGGCTGCTCCCTTCCTCAGTAAAGGCTAAAGCTCTAGAATTGGACTCTACTCAAAAACCCCAGAAAAACCCAGAAAGTTTTTCTGAGATGGCCGACCCCTGAAAATCACCCCCTTGGGGTTCTGCGCAGTTCCTCAAAGACGCTGATGAAACTGTTGCTGAAATGCTCAAGAAGCTACTACTGAAATGCTCATGAATCTACTGCTGGAATGCCAATGGAAATACCTTGCCCGAGGAAGCAATCGAAGTCCCCCGGGGCTAAGGGTGAGATCTCCGACCGGAGACACTCAATGCACTAAACAGTGTTGCAGACTAGCTAAACAGCTAGCGTGCTCTAAGTTGAAATAACTATCACAAATGCTCATAACCAGAATGATCCCAATTAGGGGGTTCCTCTCTATTTTATAGCCTCTACCTCTCACAATCCCTAGGCTCACTTTCTCCTGCGTGATCCCCTTCTTGCCATGTGTTCCTTCCCTCCTGCACAGTCTGTCCATGTGTTTGCGTGGGCCTCATTTGTGCGTCCCCCTTTGGCCCCCTTGGTTCCCCCTTAAGTCACAATGTTGTGGTACCTAGGAAGTGACTTTTAATTCTAAAGTGAATTATGTTCCCCCTTCCTCACTTTTTATTTACAAATAACTATTGAAGGCAAAAATCGAACAAAATCAAATATTCCAATTAGCCATAGCTAATTAGGAATATTACTGTCTCCCCTGGAAAAATGTTGCTTGTCCTCAAGAAGCTAAAGTGATGGATGTTGTAAGATCTCCTCACTCTCCCAAGTGGCATCCTCATCCGGCAAATTCTTCCACCTCACCAAGAATTCCTAGACCATCCTGCTCTGCAATCGTCTCTCCCTAGAGTTAATGATAGCCTCTGGCTGCAATACCAAATGCCCCTCATCATCCATGGGCGGTAGCTCATCTATCACAGTCACTTACTACCCAAATGCCTTCTTCGGGCATGATACATGAAAATTTTTATGAATCTTGCTGCCTTGGGGCAGCTCCAACTCATATGCAACATGTCCAATCCTCTGTATCAGCCTGTATGGCCCATAAAAGTGGGGCTCGAGCTTCTCAGCCCCCTTTTTCTTCAGCAATGACTATCGGTATGGTTGTAATCGTAGTTAGACCATGTCCCCTACCTCGAATTGCCTCTCCACCCGACCCTTATCGACATACAACTTTTGCTGGTTTTGCGTTGTAGCCATATTATCCTTTAGAGCTCAGAGGATATCCTGACTCTCTTGGATCCAAATCTTGGCTCTAGGAGCCCTACTATTACTAAACATCATGTCGACAAAAGATAAAGGATGATACCCTCATAAGGCATAGAACGGTGACATACCAATGGACATGTGATGTGAAGTATTGTAGCAGTACTCCCTCAGATGCAGCCACTTCAGCCATGCTCGCTGCTACCCACTGACATAGTTATGTAAATAACCCTCCAGCCACTTGTTAACTATCTTCGTCTGCCTATTATTTTTGTGGGTGATAGTTGGTACTCAGTGTCAACTCCGCCCCCACCAATCGTCAAAGCTCCTGCCAAAACCCGCCCATGAAACGGTTGTCCCTGCCACTGACGATGGTCTTAGGAAGACCATGTAGCCTGAAGATCTCCTTGAAGAACAGCTCAGCCACCTGTGCTACTGTATAGTGTGTGGATATGGCAAAGAAATGTGTGTACTTCATTAATCGATCAATGATGACAAAGATACAATCCTTGCCCTATACCATGGGCAACCCTATGATGAAATCCATCGAAATAGTCTCCCATTTCCCCTTTGGAATGGGAAGAGGCTGCAACAATCCCACGCGATGGCTCACCTATCCCTTATTCCTCTGCAAACATCGCACTCCCAGATATGCCGAAGTACGTCCTCCTTGAGGCCCTTCCATGAGAACCTCTCCCTAATGGCCCTATAGGTTTTGGTAAACCCCTGATGTCCTACCAACGGTGAATCATGTGATGCCCGGAGTATCTTCTTCTTGAGATTAGACCCCTCAGTCAAGAAGATCCATTCCCTGTAATAGATGATCTCATCGACCAACCTACACCTGTCATTTGCCACCTACCCATCCAGAACTGCACATGCAAACATGTCCTTTGATTACTCTACTAAGAGTCAAGCCCTCCAATCTGTATCCAAGCTCATAAGAGACAACGTGGCTGGTCTACATGAAAGGGCATTTGCTACCATGTTGTTCTTACCTTTGACATACTCAATGTCAAATTCATATGCTTGGATCTTACTGATACACTTCTGCTGCCTCTCATGTAGTTGCTTCTACTCCAAAAAGAACTTGAGGCTATTGTGATCAGTCCTCACCCTGAACTTGTTGCCTACCAAATATTGTCGATACTTAGCCAATGCATGCATGATGGTTAGCATCTCCTTTTCGTATATGGAATACAACCTATTGTGCTGAAGGAGCTTCCAGCTCTCAAATGCTATAGGGAAACCTCCTTGCATCAATACTGCACTAATCCCCTCGCCTGATGCATCACACTCCAAAACAAATGGCTGTGTGAAATCTGGCAATGCAAGCAACTCTTGGATAACCCACTCAATCTCATCCTGATAGGCATTGGGGTGCCTATAGGGGGTGGTAATCATAGCCTATATGCCCTGCTCAAGCTCGATGGTGTGCTCAAACCCCCAGTCCGATGGATTTCCTGGCGGATTCTCCCCAAACACTATGGCATACCGGTCAAGGATGGACTGTATATTCGGATGTACCATCTGCCCTATAGTCCTTGCCTCTTATGTGCATAGCTCTACTACTGACTCTATGTCTCCCTTTCGGAAGACTGCCTCCATCCGATGAGCTGAGATAGTCTAAGGTGGATATGTGTGTTGTCCCCGTATCTTCTCATGCCTCCATGTCTTCTCATCATCCCACTCCATCTCCAAGGTCTTCCAATCTGTCGTGGCCTTCCCTAGAGTGATAAGCCACTGAACACCCAGTATCATGTTGGTGTCCAGAATATCGACCATGAAAAAGTGGTCAGTCAATGTGTAGGTTCCCATCGTCACTGAAAGCTATGGAACATAACAAACACATGTCATGATCTGATATCCTAGGACCAAGACTAAAAACCCATCGAAGCTCTCTATCTGTATACCTATCCGCTCAACCATCTGGGCATCGATGAAGTTGTGGGTTGCCCCACTGTCAACCAAAACTAATATGCATTGCCCATGTACTGTCCCTCATACATCTAGCGTCAAATACTTGGGAACTCCCCGCAATGCTGCAAGGGCCCCTTCGGTGGGTGCAAAAGATGCACCACCTATTGCTGGTGGTGGAGGTGGAAAAGGTCCCTGTATGGCATGGTTAGCTCCTGCCTCCACATCCTCCTCTTCATACTCTTCTCCACTGCTATCGAAGAAGACCTTAATAAAATGTGCTTTACCAGCAGCACATCTATGTCTTGGTGCCCATGGCTCCTAACAAGTGAAGCACAACTACTTCTTCTTCAGCTCCCTCCTAGCATCATCATCAAACTGTACTTGTCTTGGATTCCCCTTTGGAGGTGGAATCCTCACATCCTTCCCCTTAGACTGGAAAGTTTGTCTCTGGCGGTAAGGTGTCCAGGTCTTGTGTAAGACATCCAGTAAGTACTGGGTCCTGCTGATAGTGTCCTTGAGCGTAGCTGGTCTAGTGGATCGGACTAGACCCCGAAGTGGCTCTGCTAACCCCTCAACATACATATAGACCCTCTGTGCCATGGAGAGGTCTAGCACTATCACGGAGACCCTCAAAAAATATGTAATGTAGGTCTCTGGGCTCCTTATCTGTTTGAGCCTCGTCAGCTCAACGAAATGGTTTTCTAGATCCCTCCCATCAAATCTCTCCATCAGTCTCCTGGTAAAGTCGGCATATGATGTCACTGTGGAGTGCCCTAATGTAACCATCCCATGAAACTACCAATCCTGGGCCTCGCCATCCAAATGCAATGTTGCCACCTTGATGGCCTCTGTCTCCGAAATCTGGTTAAGCTGGAAATAAATGTCCAACTTCTCCACCCAAGACTTTGTCGAACTATTTGATGAGTCATCAAATGTAGGGAAGTGGAATCTACTCGTTGCACGGTGGGTGTCGCCATCATGGTAATTCGGGTACCCTCTGTCATGATTGCAGGGTCTTCTATCTTGCTAGAGATGAACAAAATCTCTGAATGAGAGGGCTTCCCTAAACTCTTGCCCATAGGACTAGTACTCTGCAAAATAATCGCCCATATGCCTGGGCTCTGCCTCCTGCTGGGTTGCGGCCCTTGTATCTGCTCCTAAGAAGGTGGGCATGGTAGAGTGTGTAGGAGAATGTGAGGCCCCCTGCTGCATAGTATCACACTGCTCTGGCAAGTGATGGGATGCGCTTGATCCCTCACTGATCTGAAAAACTTGTGGGCTCTCCCACTATATGGCCTCTACTTCCATGAATCTCTACCCCATCACCTTAGTCTGCCTCGACAGATCCTACACTGATTTGAGGAGCATATCTGCAAATCTCTTCCCATCCTCATCTTCCATCTGCTTTGTGTCCACTATTGGCTCTCTCTATTCTACATCTACCACAGGAACACAATCTCCCTCTTCGTAGGTATTCTCCAACCTATGCCCAGATTCTTTGTATCTCTGACCTCTGTAATAGATATAGGGTTTTTCCCCCAGTGTCATACATTTCTAGCTCCACAGGCTGAGCCAAATCTATGCTCTGATACCACTGTAATATCCCTAACCCGGAATATTCCCTAAACCCCAGCAAAAACTCCAACCAACTATGTGCAAATGATATAATAAACCAAAAGTGATAAAATAATAGTGGAACAGCATATAATAATGTAAACTATGAATATAAGAAAATACACAAGAAATGCAGCAAGAGATGCTAAGCCATTTTATTATATTGAGCAATAAATGAGTACAAGAGGTGATTAAATAGATGGCACCTCGACTTGCACAAGGCAAGTGAAGAAATACTTTCAGAATGACAAGAGTGGCCTCTCTACATGGATGATACTACTGCTACTAGAAAACAAATGATGATTTGGGGTTGTTCCCCTCCTCAAAAAAAGCTAAAACTCTGGATTCCAGCTCTACTTAAGAAACCTAGAAAAACCCAGAAAGCTTTCCTGAAATGGCCTCACATTGATTTGCGTACTAGCTGTTGGAAAGCTATCATGCTAATGCTGCTACTGGAAATTGAATGAGGATTTGGGGTTGCTCCCCTCCTCATAAAGGGCTGAAACTTTGGAATCAGACTCTACTCAAAAAACCATGAAAAACCCAGAAATCTTTTCTGTAATGGACAAACCACGAAAATCACCCCCTTGGGGTTTTGTGCAGTTCCTCAAAGATGCTGATGAAACTGTTGCTAAAATGATGATGAAATTGCTGTTGAAATGCTGATGAATCTATTGTTGTAATGCCAATGGAAATACCTTTCTCGAAAAGGCACTTGAAGTCCCTCGGGGCTAACGGTGAGATCTCTGAACGGAGACACTCAATGCACTAAACAATGTTGCAGACTAGCTCAACAGCCAGCGTGTTCTAAGTCAAAATGACTATCACAAATGCTCATAACCAAAATGATCCCAATGAGGGGGTTCCTCTCTATTTTATAGCCTTTGCCTCTCACAATCCCTAGGCTGACTTTCTCTTGCGTGATCCCCTTCCTACCATGTGTTCCTTCCTTCCTACTTAGTCCCTCCATGTGTCTGCGTGGGCCCCATTTCTACATCCCACTTTGGCTCCCTTGGCTCCCCCTTAAGTCACAACGTTATGCTACCTAGGAAGTGACTTTTATTCTAAAGTGAGTTACGTTCCCCCTTCCTCACTTTTTATTTACAAATAACTATAGAAGGCAAAAATCAAACAAAATCGAATATTGCAATTAGCCATAGCTAATTAGGAATATTACAGAATCACAGATCAGTGCAAGATGAACTATTGTGGTTTGGAAAGAAGGCTCCAAAATCAAAGCATACTCAAAATTTTGGAGGGTGGTTGTAGCCGCTACAACCTTGGCGACACATTCGTAGTGCTACAACTCTCTATATGGACCTTGTATCATGCAAAGTGACTCTAAATCTTCTGGAAGTATTGTTTAGTTCTTCGATTATAATGGATTCTTCACTTATATTAAGTTAAATTTGTAGCCCCTACCATTTTCTTTATTGGCAACAAACATACCAAGCTCAGTGAAGCTAAGTTGTGTCAATTGGGGATGTAGGGTATGTAGATGCACAAGTAAAATTGACTGTCATAGCTTTCGTTTCATCTTTGGTCTTCCTCTGCTACCACCAGAGCTGGACAGTATCCCAAGGGAGTCACTTTAGGAGATCAACCATTGATTCATTACCAGCAAGATTGGACAATACCCCAATGGAGTTACTTCCTTCACCTCTCTGTGTAGGAAACCTTTCTCTTCTTTCTCCTTTTATTTTAATTTTTCATTTTTCAAAGAACTATGCATAGGCACTTATTTATTTCATGAGGTAGAAGAGGGATCTCAAATTTTTTAGAGTAGAATAGGTTTTCCCTTTAGAGAAAGATATTATATATACCTATGACATCTCTACTTGACTGAGTTGACAAGGGTTAACTGAAAATAGAAAACCGAATAGAGTAAGTGGTATTATTTAAGAGCGAAAGAATCGTGATTTCATCATGATTCTCTCTAAAAGGAATGCAATTTCCATCAGGGTACCACCAACTAGAAGAAACGTAACTCTCACACAATGAGAGGGAATAGACAGATAACCAAATGTTAATAGTTGTACAAGCTCCTCTTGGATTTCACCTTGCTTGTCTTAGAAGCCAAACATGCTTTCATGTGGAAACTAGCCTACACGTGCAAAAGAAAACAAACAAAGGAAAGAAGCAAGATAAAGTAAATTAAGAAAGTTAGGAAAAAAACAAGGAAAGTAAAAAATACTCCTAATCCTACCAAACTATGGTGGAACAAAGGGACCAAATGATAGAAGATTAGGTGATAGGACGACATGAAAAACCATTGGATTTATAGTCCAAATCTACGCCGAAATACAAAGCAGGTGGGTTATGAGGATATTTTGATAGATCAACAAGGGGGTTCCCAACTTCTCCCACCTTGACCTACACATCTAGAGATATTTGATGGGAAGGGGATGGAGGATCACTTGGGACAACAACCTTGTATGATGCTAGATGTTTTAAAGATTCTAACTCATGTGGATTTCCAAAAATGTGAACAAGATATTGAAATATTTCATCCAAGAATTCCCAATCAACTTCATATTTAATAAATTCTAAATAGTAATGAAGAAAATGATCATCGAAATCTTGAACATATTCGTTGGGTGATTTTCACAATTTTAAGATTTTTTTGAGTAAAGGATTTATGGTCATAAAGAATGAAATAATGACATAATTCTCTAAAAGAGTGATCAAAAGAGTGTATAGAGGCTCTTGCCAATGTGTGAGACCATTTCTTTATGCACCCTTTGAACGTGAAAGCAAACAACCAATGGGCAATATCATCAGATGGGACATCATGCCTATTACAAAAACCTATAAGGGCAATTGTGCCTGGAAAAGGTTGTTTCATCCTCTCCATTAAACTTATATCTGTAAGAGTCATCTAAACTATTTTTCGATAGTTCAATATGAGTAGAGCTAGAAAAACATGTCAGGCTTTTGATTTCAACAAAAGTGATGAAATATGTGTAGAAATTCAAAACAGACTTCAAGGGCTCAACTTGTCATCTGGCCCTCCTTCTAGTGCCAGAAATGTTGACAATATTGGACCCACCAAAATTCAAGGGATCTCCCGATATGAAGTCCCAACTAGACCTCACACATTTTGGAGTAGGAGTCACAACAATGGTTAATAGTGTAATGCCTTGACCGGAGTAGAACGTAGAGGAAAGTATGATAAATTTGGGTGAGAGAAGTGTGCTTCCCTACAGAGAGTCAAGTGTGATGCATGAAAGTTCTAACACATGGAGGGGAAAAGGAAGTGTGCCCCTTAGAAGCCTATAATAGGACATGGCTTGAAAGGAACACACGAGCCAAATGAAATCACAAGATAAAATGTAGAATAGTCCACAAATTAAAGTGTTGAGTTAATCCAACAATGCAAATTCAACATGGTTCATACAAATGCATAAAATGTAGTTCATAAGAACATGCGAAAGTTAAATAACATACATTTCGAATGCAAACAGAATATTCCAACTACATTAACAACGTATGCATGAAAGTGTGTTGGTTGTGATATTATTATAGCAAGTGAAAGTTCCAACCATAGATACACCATTGATGACCACTAGCCCTAATAGTGGAACATTATGGTCAATAACATCTACTCCTCCAAAGAAGTATACTTTCTCTAGGCTATGGAGAAGCCAAGGCTCTTCATAATACTCCAAAGCCTTTTCTAAGCCTAAGCCTAGCCAAAAGCTTGGCTCCCAAAAGCATGTTCTATGAGTTATGAGGTTCTATTTATAAGAAAGGGTGGGATGACCCTTGGCATTCCCCTTTGTGACTCTTTGACTTCCCCCATTACTCTTCAACTTCTTCACAAAATGACACATAACAATACATGATGTCTTTTCACATTCCACTAATGACACTTGGAATTGAGCTTACAACATATTTACAAATATTATGACATTTTCCACATGTACTCATATAAGACAAAATAGGCTAGAAGCAACCTAGCAAGACATAACACTATGACTCTGGAGTTTTGGGAAAGCCCAGCTCGGCAATATCCACTTGCTTCTTATTAGTCACATATTTGTGCCAAGCTTTGTACTGTGTGATGGTCTCCCCAAACTATTTTATGGTGTCTTTTTGGAAGCAAACTCTTGCCTCCATGGAATTCAGGTATATTGTCTTCGAACCTATATCCAACTCATTATAAAGCATGAGTGGAATGGTGTTGACCTTGACCAGACCACCAATGTTCTTTTGCATGTTCTGTGCGTTCATATCAATCTTCCCTAGTGGCCTCTTATCTTTGTTGCTCCATGCATTCATCAATCTATAGCCATACATGGTTCTTGGGTATAGGGGGAGCCAAATGATGGGATCATGTGATTCCTCACGATGACATCCAAACAATTGTAAAACCACACATATGAGGCTTGTATGTTATCAACTAATAGGGGAAGCTTCTCATAGTTCTGGATCAACATCTAGACCTTTTATTTCTCCATCTATTTTTGTGGCTTCATATTCTTTACTAATTCAAGCGGAACCCCTTTGTACTAAATTGTACACTCTTTTACATGTCCAATGGCAGCATGTATGTTCTTGCGAGTTTCAAAAAATTCTTTGCTCGACTACTGTAGGTCATGCACATGGAAATATGCTTTATGAATGGTGACAAATATGTCATAGATCTTCTACATGGTACCATCAAGTGTTGATACTTCAGCAAGTATCATTGTTGTCATCTCCCTGAATGTAGAAATTGCATTGTTCGTTGATGTTAGGAGTTGTTCTGCCTCTTGCCTAGAATCCTGCAAGTTATTTTCCAGTTGTTCATTCTCAGTCATAAGGTACTTAACATATGAGCCTTTTGCTCCTACATAGCCCAAGCTGGCTTCGGCAAGGGCAGTTGGATGCTTCCTGGTGTCTGAAACTATCACCCTTTCCTTGATGAATGTAGGTGATTCATTATCATCTGTAAAGTGATTCCTCCATGCCTATACAATATTCTTCTATAACTCATCAAATGATAGATTGTACACATCTATGACCAGATCGTCACAAGGAGAAAAAAATCTCCTTGCTCGCTCGGGACAAGTTCTGACACTAGAGGTGGTTAAGACTGAGAGATGACCTCTAGTGTTATTGACATAAGCTCAGTGTATTAATTTTGTGTCTCTTTCTCCAACTCCATGTTTTTCACTTGAATCAATTTCTCAATATGGTGAGAAAGCTCTTGATCCCGCATCTATTCACTCTCTTCCTTAGCTTCTATCTATTCTAGCTCATCAACTTGTATTGGCGTTGCTCCCTCTGTCATTGCACCTTGCCTTTTTTCTTCCTCCTTCTTCTGCTTCTCTTCTCCTTCTCTCCTCCTCAACTTGTGCTCCTCCTTCAACTTCTTTTCTGTTTCCTGTAGCTTCAGTTCTACTTCCTGCAACCTTTTCTTTTATGTCTTCCTTCACTATGCCCTCTTCACCCACTGCTACCTCTTTTCTTTTGTTGCCAAAGATTCCTTCTCCAAGATAGGATCTACCTTCATCTTGAAACTTTTATCTCCCTCTGGGTTCTGAAAAACCTTCCTCTTTCCCTTGTACTTCGCTATATTGTTGCCTTCTTCTATTCTTGTTGTCGCTTATGAGGTTGTTTTTATCTATAGAGCAACCTTCCAAGTTATTCTATACTAACTAGCTCATGGAGTTTGGAGGTGTTGTAGTAATACCTCCAAGGGTCGTCCTCTAGAAAATGAAATGTCCCATGGATCCATGGAAAGTACACTCTCGCACAATGGTCCTTCCAAATAACATGGGGATCATACAGATTAAATCCTCTAGATCTAAAGTTGAATTTCACTATGTCATTAACCTCGTCATATGCATCTTTCAAGATCTTCTTCTTGTAAAATTTGACTTGAAAAGGAAGAGAGGGACATGGTGCATTATTATTCCTATGTAGTCCTACTCAACCCTATAGCGAGGTTGTATGATAATTCTTGCATGATCAACTTGTTAATAGCATAGCTTGGCAGAATATGAAGAGGATTCTCTCTACTAAACACTCTAATGAAGCTGCCACCTAGTGAGGCATACCAACCTACAACGTTTAATATCGCCTCCATTTCTTCTCGAGAAATGTAAGGTGGATCCTATTCAAAGATGATATTGTAAGACATGATGATAAAATGGTTAGTTAGCCTTGCCATCACTCCTCAATAGCTAGAATTAGAAAGAAAATTGTAGTCGATGTTGATGGTAGTCTCTTTTGTTGTCCATGTACAGCTCATGCCAATGAACTATTGTTGGGAAAAAATTGCATCTAGTAAGTATGCGGACATATAACAACTTTCTTTCTCATTCTTGAGTGAATTCCAAGCCTTAGCCACATGGTTCTTCATCCAATGAGCCAAGAAATCTGATTAGTTGAATGACCTCCCATCATTGACCAATTGATCCAATAAAACAACCCACCCTTCAGGAAAGGTTTATGTTTTCTCTTGACCATATATTCTACAGGAAAAGATGATCAAGAACTAGTAAGCCTTCTTGAGGGACTTTGTCTTGTAAACATTAGTAGGTGTTTGTCTAAAATTCGATGGATTTTTCACCCAACATTTAACAATATCTCTTATGTTCAAGTAGATATGGGTGGCATAGAAGTGTGAGTCCATGCGCTTCACTGGCGTGAGAAAGTGATACATCTGTTGAAATTTATCTACCCTAAGGGTGGTAAGCTCTATCTCGCTAGCACTGCTCAATGTAATAGTCTCTTAATCCTTGTGTGAAATAATCTAATTGATGATTTCCACACATGGGAATATGCAAGCTTGTATAACCCTGACCTCTGGATGCTAAGATAAAATTGTTAGGGATCTGCATAAGTGTCTTTGATCTACTTCCATGTCAGTGTTGTACCTTTCTGAATGAACAACTGAGGATCTGTATATACTAGAAAATCCATTGATATCTACTCAACTACTTCCCCAGTACTACTCTCGGTGGTATCCTTTGATGTAGCTCTCTTTGATTCCATCTTAACTTTCATTGCTAGAGAGATGGTCAACAACTATTGTACCTGTGGGACAAAGAGGGCACCCACAGAAAGAAAACGCAAGCTAAGAATCAAACAAAATTCAAGACAAGATGAAGCGATAATCTGAGCTCATGATGGGAAGGATCATTCCATTTTGGCTGACATAGGTCATTGTCTAATTGTGGGAATTATGCACTGTGCAGTTCCAACAGTCAGTTGGGAAGCTTAATGACTAGAACTACACAATGCATAGTTCAGTCTGGGCCAAGTTGGGATGCAAGCTCCTTGAAATTTGTAAGGCACAGTTGGAGCCGGCCCAGACCAATATTTGTGCAATTCTAGAATCCAAGGCAGAGGGATTGAGATCCTAGATTATGTAGTGCAAGTAGTGAAGTGTGAGATTCGGGAAAAGGAACCCAGATCTATCCATGGGGAGTGTGAAAAAAAAAAAGATCTGAAATATGGTGTGATGTTAAGTGTCTATCTGACTAAGTGTGGATGCATGCATGTGAAATACATGTAGGAATTGATTGAACTAGAGAAAAATGAGGCATGTGAAGAGGGTCACTGCAACAACAACTGTTGGTGCAAAATTGGGAAAACTCATGTGACACTTGGTAAAAGCAATCGAAAACTTGAAATAAAACTTCTACAAGATAAAACAAGTTAAAATGATAGAAGTCGTTTGAATAAAAAAGTGAAACAAGACTCTCAAGCTAGAAAACAAAAAGCAATAGAAAAAGCAACAAAAGACAAGAAAAGAAAAACTCACTGAGAAAAGCAATGACAATCACACAAAAGGCTCCTTGATCTCATCGGTAATGCTAGAGATCCATGATCAAGTGTGAAAATGATATCTAGTAGCATTGATTAAATAGATTTGGTCAGGTTAGGGTTTATGATGCGCATGCCTATAATCAAGGAGAAAGTGACACTTCACTGAAGTTTCTAAAATAACTCAAGTGCCTCCTTCAAGTTCATAAAAATGGATCCCTATTAGGGATGATTGTTTTATTTTTTTCCTTTTTCTATTTTGGTAAAACTTTGATGCATTTCCTAGAAATATTTCACAATTCTGAGAAGGACTGGGGAACTCTTCGACTCATGCAGTACACAATTTTTGAGCACAATGAGGTCTGTACAATTTCTAGGCTGCCTCTTGTTAATTTTAGGTATGTTTTATGTTAGAGCAATTTATTTAAATTTCTTTTGTAGATTAGCAATCACATCAGCATAAAGTAAACTGTAGATAGTGTTATCTCAAAATCAGGTCCTAATAGGTTGCTGATTAGGTTGACTCTAAGTAACTATTTCAAACCAACTTTGGCTGAGGCTTAGCCTCCTCAACCTGAGAGGGATCTCTCAAAGGTTAATGATATTGATTAATGATAATATAGATGGCTAACTCTATCTCGGTTTTGTGTGTTTGTAGGTTGAAAAGATGAAGGCTTGCTACCATTGGGCTATGGAGTCAGTGAGAAAGATAAGGATAACAAATAGCTCTTCTTATAAAACTGAGGCTTGTATATACTTCAATGAAAGAGTGACACATTAAGGAAAGTCTCAATAACTTGAAGTTCATAGGAGTCAGAGCATGTGGGCATGAGTTCTGAGTAATGATAAATCAAGGTTTTCAAAAGGAAAGAATTTAAAGGGATTGATCAGAGTTTAATACCTAAAGGAATTCAGAGCATGAGTAACCATGAATTCTGAGTAATAAGTATTAAAACATTGAAGAAAAACATCCAAAGATAGGACCCAAGAACTCAATTCACCATAGTTCAACACTTAAAGGAAGTCAGAGCATGTTCTTCCATGAATTCTGAGTAATAAGCATTAAGACTATGGAAGTAAAACATATCAAAGATAAAATATAAAGCTCACTGAAGTACACTAAGAATCTCAGCTTCAGAAAGGTCCAATTGCTTCTACATATATCAGTCCCTGCATAGCATTTACAAAAGTAGTCCTCTTCTATAACATTTTCCAACCCCTAATACATTAGTTCTTCTCCCATATATAGAGTTCATGTAGATTCCTTCCTCCAGCATGAGGGGAATTCGAATTCCTCCTAATTTGACACCTATTTACACTTAAAACTAACTAGTTAATACGAAGGACAGCTAACTAGGAGTCCTAGAGACCTAATACAACTAGGAGTGTAACTCCTTATTATGATTAAAAAAACCTTATATAAACATTTAAAACATTATTTGACACCTAAAAATCCATGAAGTCGAACTTGATGGTGCTCACAACCTTCCATCTGGCCCTTGATGACTCATCCTTTTGATGTTCCTAGAAACTAATAGACTGTCCCTTGCTCTGTTCTGGCTGAAAAATGGGTCTTGGGACAGAGCTCATAACTTCTCCAAAATAACGTATTTAGAAAAACGGAAGGAGGCTTTTGTGAACTAATCCATGCTAAACAAAAACCTCTCTTGGTTTTGTGAAAAACCTTTCCTACCGCCCATAATGTGTCTTTTAAAAACAGGTGTAAAACAGAGAAATATGCTTGTGAAAAACTGCACCTACAGCAGTTTCGTAGCGCAACTTTGGTCCTTCATTTCTCCCACATCATGATGTATTTGAGAAAACGGAAGGAGGTTTTTGCATTCCAGGATGTCTAGAACAAAAATCCCTCTTGGTGTTTTAAAATACTTCTCCAGCTGTCCAGAATTGATCCTTGAAGAAGACGTCTAAAACAGGAAATTTTGATTTTGAAAAACCGCACCTACAGCAGTTTCGTAGCGCAAGTTTTGGTATGTGTATATGTCTTCATTTCTTGAATTTTCCTTTTGATTAGGGCTCAAACCTTCTCAAATGATCTTATTACACCTCTGCAGCAACATACCTTTCAAAATAATCCTCTTTTTCTTTCAAGGTAGATCCTCAAAAAACAAAACTGTCACCTTCTCAATAATAAGTTGCAGTTTACCATCTTCAACTGAGAATACTAAAATTCGGCCTTTGTTAGGTTTGTTCTCCTCGGGAAATACATATGCTATCCCAAAACAATAATAAGCATTGTTGTCATCTGTAAATGAACAACTGAGGATGGAACATCCATTTTCATAAGTATCAAGTTGATATGATGAAAGAACTTCAAATGTCTGATTATCTATCAGGTGCACAAAGTGTGTTTCAATCTCCTCAATATTTGTCTGAGAATACTTCACACTGCAAATGGAAAAGGTGTGAAATTTCTCCTGGTGGAAAATACAACGAGCATGCTCTCCAAGAGAAATTGCATGGATATGAAGTTTCTGAATGTCATCAATTTACCCAATAGTAAGCAGGTTCTCTTTTGCAATTGCAAGGCTGTCTAGAAAGGAAACTGAATTGGAAAGGCACACATGATTGAATTCCTTAAGATTCACATTGCTACACAGCAACTTCTGATTGCTACTGTAAATAACTATCGGCTAGTCTGATGCTGCAAAAACATGTGTTGTGTTCTTAGAGCGAAAAGTCCTCAAGGTGATAGCTTTTGTACCCAACAAAATATTCTTTCGGTCAGACAACTCTCCATTGCTCATATTCAATATGAAGTTGAATAGATGCCCATCCCCAAGACCACATAATAAGTATGCAATCTCTTCAAATCTTGTTTGAGCCTTCAAAGAAATCTGATGTATGCTGACCCTGAGTTTGCCAAGGGCTTCTTATGCATGAAAGGAGCATGAGAATGACAAAGACCAATTATTCCTTACCTTACCCTTTTCTTTTCAAATCTTTTTAGTGATAACAGATAGAACATAAATATAAATCGGAGAAGACAAGCCAAGACAAGAGGACACAAGATGTGGCACTAGCCAGGGACAAACCCCAATGTGGGGAAACCCTTGATCAATTCTTCTTTTACATTCTTCAAAGTTCAGCAGAGAAAGAGAGAGAGAGAGAGAGAGAGAGAGAGAGAGAGAGAGAGAGAGAGAGAGATAGTACATTTACAATAGAATTCAACACTTTGACTTTTGATATCGCTTGAGATCAGTTGAAGGCATATGCTTCAACCAATTCTCTGAGGTTACTCCTTCACCTATATTAGTGTTGTATCTCTTCCATTTGCCACACCTTACCATGTAGCGCCATGCTACCCCATCACAGTGTTGGACCTAGATGATTGAGTTACTCTCACCTATGATGCTCATCATGCTACATCTTCCATGGTCTCGCCTATGCTCATGATCTCATACATCATGCTGCCCATATATCTCATGATGTCCATATTCATCATGCTACCCATATATCTCATGATTCTATCCATATTCATCATGGAGTGTATTTCATGCCATGCCATGCCATGTCATTGAATATGCTGACACAATCGCACTGAAGATTGTTACAATCATACCATTTACTGCTATATCAACATTGTTGCCCCTCAAAGATGATAACATATATGTTTGGCACCTTTATATTTGAATGTGGCTCCCACTGCGTCTTACCCTATAGCTTGACTATGGCCTCATGTCCTTATGACCGCGGCTTCTTTTACTACATAAACATATTTCCCGAGTGTCCCCTATGCCAGTGTATAAGTGTCTCTATAGCTGCATTTAACATTGATAGTGTATCTACACTTCTCGTATGTGTTGCAGCTTCATTAACTGTGTATAAAGGTTTCCATGGACAGCGTATAAGGTTATCATGTTGTACGTATATATTGCCTTTATGACAGTGCATGGATAAGGTTACCATACTGTGTGTATATATTTCCTTCATTACAACATATGAAATGGGTGGATAAGGTCCTTCATTCCAGCGTATAGATTTACTTGCTCAGCGTATAAGAACTGCATGGATATCTTCAATATCTTCGGGATTATGACTGGGGCTCTTTCTATTACAGCTACTCTTGACTGTGTTTAGAACATCTGCAGCTAGGGCATCCAACGTATTCCTTTTGTGTCTTTTCCTTCTCCAAAAACTCAAGATGTGGAGAGGAGGAGTTCACATGAAGAATGTGTGTACCAATGACATCAAATCCTCTTTTATTTATACCAAAAATGTATAGGTTGAATAGACATGACGTTTGGGCTTCTAACCCTACATAAGTTGTTGACTAACTTAACAATTTGTCCATCACATAAATAAATTCATAAGTTCATCAATACTTATCGGAATTGGATGATCTTTAGATCAATCCTACACGTCTCAATGAGAGGGACCAATAAAGATGTTAGCTACCATAAATAATATGATCCACATGGATTTTGGCACTAGTTTCCAATTTTAACACTCCCTCTCAACTAAGGAGAACTCGATCCACTAATCCATATGTCCAACTGTACTATCTTTGCCATCAATGCCTTTCCCTACTCTGCTCAGCTCTGCTAGCTCTTCTCAGATCTACTAGCTCTCCTCTGTTTTGCTCAGCTCTATTGGCTCTACTCTTCTTTGCTTAGCTCTATTGGCTTTGTTTGCTCTACTATACTCTACTCAGCTCTGGTGGCTCTACCGGATCTTCTTAGCTCTGCTGGCTCTACTAGATCTTCTCGGCTCAGCTAGCTCTACTAGATCTTCTCATCTCTGCTGGCTCTGCTCTACCCTACTCAGCTCTGCTAGCTTTTCTTTGCTCACTCAGTTCTGCTAGCTCTGCTTTCCTCTACTCAGCTCTGCTGGCTCTACACTACTCAACTTAGCTCTATTGAACCATGAAGAAGAAGAATTGATCAAGAATGTCTCATAACATTCTCCACTAACCTGAAGTTAGTCTCAGACTGCATACCACGGGTCACGAACTAGTCTCAACTGACCCAAAGTTAGCGTCATAGTGGGTACCACTCCTACTACTGGTCCCAGACTAGTATCATCAATATTAGAGAGTATACCATGGGTCCCAGACTAGTCTCAACCGACCCGAATTCAGCATCATAGAATGTACCACTCTCACTGGTCCTAGACTACTCTTCCACTGACCTTAAGTCAGTCTCAAAGTATGTACCATTGGTCCCACACCAGTCTCAACCAACCCGAAGTTAGCGTCATAGTAGGTACAAATCCTACCACTAGTTCCAGACTAGTCTCAACTGACCCAAAGTCAGCGTCATAGTAGGTACAACTCCTACTACTAGTCCTATACTAGTATCATTAATCCCATATCAATGAAGGTCATCCTAGCATAGGGAGTATGGTAGATACAATAATGCGTCCATTGGTACTACTATTGTCCCTATCCTGATTTTTTTGCTCATTAATTAGATGAAAGGTACTTCCCATGAGTCCCAGATTGCATGGGTAGGATGTCTAGACAGGAGAACTTAAACAATCATGTCCTCAAAGGAGAACTAATCATCTCGCTACACCATTTCCATGGAGGACACATCATCTAGGCCTCACAGGAGAACTAATCATCCTTCTACACAATCTTCATCGAGAACACATCATCCAGACCTCACATGAGTACTAATCATCCTGCTACACAAGAGAGCGAATCATTCTATCCCACAAGAGAGAAAATCATCCTGTCCAACAAGAGAGCGAATCATCTTGTCCTACAAGACAACGAATCATCTTGTTCACAGGAAAGTGAATCATCTTGTCCATAGGAGAGCGAATCATCCTATCCCACAAGAGAGCGAATCATCTTGTCCTAGTGTGCACCACAAGGGGAGGGTAAGTCACCCTGTGGTCATATGTTGCTCCAGTAAGAACTGCAAGCCCCCGGAGCTCCCAGAGCTCAATGTATGCAACATGTAGGACCATTTTAAAAGTGTCTCTCGATGACTCTAAGTTGTTCAGGAAAATCACAAATTTGATCTTTCCCTGGGGCTTTGACAAAGTGTAGCAACCTGTACATCATCTTAGTGTGATGGAGCCTCCTTGCTCATCAACTTACATATCCCAAATAAGGAAGTATCTGGTTTCTATCTACTGGAGCAATCATTGAATATGGGATTCCTCAATAATCGAATCCCACCTCTGGTTGTCACAGAGAATCACAGTGGTATTCATCATGTGTACTCACTAAAGAGTTTCCATAACTAGGAAACTTCATACGAGGTCATACTCGTAGTTATGTATCTGGTCTCGGCAGTACTTATAACAATCGATTTTTTCTTCCTAATCATCCATGATATCGAAGCAAAATCCAAAGAGAACTAGCACTGAGAAGTGCTCTAGTGATCCTCCATAATACTTGCGCAGTCAATATTGGAATAATCATTCAGCTTTCATATTTCCAATAGTGTATCTCAATCCATGAGAGGATTGTGCCCCAAAGATATCTCAGAGCAATCTTGGCACAAATCCAGTGAGGCTCAACCAAATATGAACTCACCATGCTAACTGCAAAACATATTTCTAGAATCCAACTCCCTCTTACTTCTGCAAATGAGAGAGTCTGCACCTATTAGAAATAGTTCGTCCGCATAAGGTGTCAGTATGAGAGGTCTATGATCCACAACCTTCAGATAATGGTTTGGATTGGTTTAATTCCCAGTGAATCTTAGCTTCATCAAATAGCTATCAATCTTCTCATACTATATCGGGGGTGTTTTTCTTCAAGCCATAGAGGACTTTCTTCCACCTGTATACATGAGATTTCCATTCATGAATCTCAAACTCCTTGGGTTGTTCCAAACCTGTGGACCTGTGGCATGAGGGGAATGGTCCCCTTATAATATTTTCCTCTGGTAGATATCAGACATGTACCTTCATGCTCTTTCTGAATTCAGGCATCCCTATCACCATCTGACTCACAAACCTATGGTGCTCTGTGTCAGTGGACATGATCCCCTAGTGGACTTCCTGCATTGATACAACCCTGAAATCAAAAACATCTTTGAAAAATATATTTTCAAACACATACCTCTCCATTGATGATTGTCGTCCTTAAACCTTTGACTTCCATTTCCGAGATGGACATTGGGTTCTTCTTGTGATTAGGTACATAAAAGAGATTCTGGGGTTCCTTGCTTTCTTTGAAGAGCCAGCCGTGTCCTTGATGACCTGCATCTCTACCATTTAGATACTCCTTTGCATAAGGGCCAAACTTATAACCAGGACATCTTCCTTTCCTTCCATTCTTAGATCCGAAATTCCCAATGAAGTGATTCCGCTGCGCCATTCTGATAATATTCTATGCTTCCACTTCACCCTTACTGAATGAGAAGAGGGATAATGATCCCATTGATCCTTTTGTCTTGTCCCAACTATCTCTGATGATTGATATTTCACTCTTTCTTGGGCATTGTCTTCACCTCAGCTCTGATACCATGTTAACTTTAGGTATGTTCTATGCTAGAGAAATTTATTTAAATTTATTTTCTAGATTAGCAATCACATTAGCATAAAGTAAACTGCAGATAGAATATAAATATAAATTCTAGAAAACAAGACAAGAGAAGAGGACACAACATGTGGCACTAGCCAGGGACAAACCCCAATGTGGGGAAACCCTTGATCAATTCTTATTTTATGTTCTTCAAAGTTTAGTAGAGAAAGAGAGAGAGAGAGAGAGAGAGAGAGAGTACATTTACAATAAAATTCAACACTTTGACTTTTGATATCGCTTGAGATCAGTTGAAGACATATGCTTCAATTGATTCTCTGAGGAGACTCCTTCACCTATCTTAGTGCTGCATCTCGTCCATTCTCTGAAACTTACCGTGTAGCACCATTATGCCCCATCACAGTGTTGGACCTAGATGACTGAGCTCCTCTCATCTATGCTACTCATCATGCTGCATCTTCGATGGTCTCGCCCATGCTCATGATCTCATACATCATTCTACCCATATATCTCATAATGTCCATACTCATCATGCTACCCATATATCTCATGATGTCCATATTCATCATGTTGGCGATATATCTCATGATGTTGTCCATATTCATCATGGAGTGTCTTTCATTCCATGCCATGCCATGTCATTGAATATGCTGACACAATTCCATTGAATATTGTTACAGCCATACCATTGACTACTATATCAACATCGTTGCCCCTGAAAGATGACAATGTATATGTCTAGCACCCTTATATTTGACTGTGGCTCCCACTACGGATTACCCTGCAGCTTGAATGTGGCCTCATGTCCTTATGACTACGGCTTCCTTTACTGTGTAAACATATTTCCAGAGTGTCCCTTATGCCAGTGTATAAGTGTCTCTACAGCTACATTGAACATTGACAACGTATCTACACTTCTCATATGCACTGAAGCTTCATTAACTATGTATAAAGGTTTCCATGGACATCATATAAGGTTATCATGTTGTGTGTATATATTGCCCTTATTACAACATATGGACTACGTGGATAATGTTACCATACTGTGCATATATATTGCCTTCATTACAATGTATGAACTATGTGGATAAGGTCTTTCATTCCAATGTATAGATTTGCTTGTTGAGCGTATAGGAACTGTGTGGATATCTTCAATGTCTGTGGGATTATGACTATGGCTCTTTCTATTATAGCTACTCTTGATTGTTTTTAGAACATTTGTAGCTAGGGAATCCAACGTATTCCTTTTGTGTCTTCTCCTTCTCCAAAAACCAAAGACTTAGAGAGGAGCAGTTCACATGAAGAATGTGTGTACAAATGACATAAAATCCTCTTTTATTTATACCAAAAATGTATAGGTTGAATAGACATGACGTTTGGGCTTCAAAGCCTACATAAGTTGCTATCCGACTTAACAATTTGTTCATAATGTAAATAAATACATAACTTCATAAATACTTATCAGAATCAGATAATATTTAGATCAATCCTACACCTATCAATGGGAGGGATCCAATAAAAATATCATTTGCCATAAATAATATGATCAACATGGAGTTTGGCCCTAGTTGCCAATTTTAACACCTCTCCTATCTATGCAATTTTTTAGATCAAGATTGGTTTCCATTTAGTACTATATATTTTTTTGAGCTCAAGGCTCACTGGAAGTTAAGGTTGTGCACTTCTGAAAAGCAAGGCCAGCTTCCCTAAAAAATTGCGCAGTTCTCTAAGGAAAGCTTGGAACTATTAAGGAACCAAGTTAGGAGATCAACCAAGATGAAAATAATAAGGCTAAGGAAAAGCACAAGTACTTGGATTAGTGAAATATGAGTTGTTTTGTTTTAGAAGGAAGTATCCAAAATCGAAGAATAGGCAAAATTTTGGAGGGTGGTTGTAGCCGCTACAAAGGAACCCAATGTCGACTGTATGCCACATTGGTCCTATCAATATTTTATGACTCCCCAAGCTTTAAGGTCACCAATTTTACCACCAAAGTTAGTTTTATATCCTTTGACCTTTTATCCATTGAGGTTTGACCTACAATAACTTATGATCCCATGGGTAAATGTTTGAGTTCCATACACTATTAGAAATGTCTTTGTGAGACTTATCCATGTAGGCCACTTGCATGAAAACCTGGGTTGATTATATAAGGAATACATAGGTCATAATATAAGGATCCATTAAATCACTTGTTCACCTATATTCTTGCAACCACTTGATATCTGCAACACCTTTGACATTAATGGAAACATATTTTGATAATTCTCCCCATTTTACATTGATGGCCACACCAAAAACTTTACAAACAATCATAAAATCATATATTAGGTCAAACATGTCAAAAAAGAAAATAATATACAAGTATAGGCATAATAACTCTTTAAATACCTATTTCAACACTAGTTCCTACACTAGTTAGCTCAATTGTCCATGCAATTGTTTGTATTTTATTTCTTCTTATAATTAGGCAATGCTTTTCTTACTTCTCTACCTTTGTTTACTTCTCGCCCTTTGAAATTAATGGAAAATAAAATAATATGATCCCTCTACAACCAATCTGCCCCTATCTTACTGATCCTGTGGACATGGTATCTCACTTTTGATGTGTTGAGTGCTTGTTAGCTAGCTTTCTTCGTCTTGGAGAATATTTAGTGGAGGGAGGTAAGGGGAAATACTACCAATATTTTCCTTAAGTAATCAAATTTATCTCTTGGCAGAATGCTTTTGGTGAATATATTAGCTACATTCTCTTTTGTAACTACATATTATGACTTGCCGATCCGATTTGCAACTTTCTCTTAAAGGAAATGGTATTAGATCGAAATGTGCATTGTCTTGGAGCAAACCACACGATTCTTACACATGCTGATTTCACTTGTGATATCAAAAATGATTTTTATGCTTTGGCCATATATTACTTGCACATCTTGTAAAGTATGCTTCATCCATAATAGTTGTGTAGAAAGGAGTTGCTGCTATACATTCTACTTCAAGAATAGAGAGAAAAATTGAAGCTTGCTTCTTGCTCAACCATGATGTAATGTTCCCAAATTTTGTGCATGAAAAATTACTTGGGAGTTTTGCAATTTTGAAAATAATTAACGAGGGGACTTAAATTTTCCTAAGGAGACTTTATTGAGGAGGGAGAAAGGATGATATTTCTTAGGCAAGTTGGATGTCACTTTAACTTTATAAAGTGGAGTATCATAAAGTTACTTTATAAAAGTGAATTTAATAAAAAGAAAAAAAATAATAAAGAGAGAAAAGGGAAGGTGAAGATGAAAAGACAAAAGGGAAGGTGAAGTTGAAATGACAATCCTAAACTCATTAAAGACGAGAATTGAGGAGATTCTAATTGATTCGGACATTGTATGAGTTTGAATAGAGAACTCTTGGAGAGAGTTGGAAGAGGAAGTTGAGGGATTTGGAGCCCTAGCTTCCATATAAGACTTCAGTGTTACGACGATACCCCCTAGTCTGAGAGTGTAATCGCTCAAATTTCACTGTAGAGCTTCAATGGAGAATGATATTTGCAATAACAACTAAGGTATCCAAGTTCTAACTGTTCATTTTTTAAAATTTATTTGGTATTTTCTATATTCCTTTCATAGGTGGAGAAAATGCTTGAAACTTGAGCCCTTGAAACAAATTCCATGACCAAATAGAAGCTAAGTTTGTGGTTTATAGTGATTGTTCATTTCATGGGAGAATATAGAGGGCATCAGTAGCTCAATTCACATCTTCTGAAAGGCAACTCAAGCAGTGAGTCACAACTATCCCTTATTTTATTGCATGAACAAGTTCGTGGTTGCTTGGGACTCAATATTGATTGTGAAACTGAGGATAATGGTCATTGAGCATGATTGTAATATTAAACAGGCCTATCAATTAAATTATGCGCTACATATTATTTAGAGGAGGGAGCGTATGTACTCTAGGAGGTAATACAAAGCTACAGGAAGGTTGTGCCACATGTTTGGGGCATCAAATCATTTCTCGAGGCTGCATCTCCCTTCTGAGCATAGCCATAACTTCTAGAGAATTATAAATACAATCAAAGGATTATTCGTCACTATTCTAACCTCATTTACGATACTATGTACCATCTCAAGGCATAGTTGAAGAGGTTTACTGATGTCAAAGACCCTTGTTCAAGGATTGTCAACAAATGTCAGAATTATGCTCAAACTGTGAGAAGTTTTGTAGAGAATTATTGGGGGCATGGAGAGAAGTTATGTAGCTACAGTTTGTGCAAGGATATGTATGGACCAAGACTAGATACCAAATCGAGTTGAATATCAACCCATATTTCTTGTTGATTGAATGTGGAAGCTATTGGTGTAATTTACATATGATTGGGATCAGTTTTAGAGTGAATAACGCTGTTGGACATGGCCAATTAAAGGCTGATATGTATGATTTTTTTCCCTGAAAGGTACTGATAAGTTGGAGGCATATTTTTTGAAGCTACATTGCTAGGTTCTTCTAGTCCATTGTTTTTTCAATTGCATTTGAACAGTAATGAAATAAAGGGACTGTTATGGTTATTTATGTTGTGATGAAATCAATGTACTTGTATTTATAAATTTCTAAGCTGTCATAAAAAATATAGAGATGTTTTGGTAAATTTGTGGGTTAAATGAAGTAGAGAGAACATTGTCTAGAAAATAAAATTAAAAGATACAACTACAGTAGTTTGTGTGTGACATGTTTGAAAAAATTTCTAGCTGAAATGTTCTCTCAAAAAACTCAGAAATATGTTGTCAATTAGGTAGTTTCCTTGTTTTGAATCTTACAATGGTATTAGAGCCCTAATATTGGCTTAGCCAGTGGGAAACCCTCCATTTTATGACACCATAGCATGACTCCAGCCAGCCGTCGGTGATATCAAGGAGAAAAGTTTCAGGACCAAAAGGATAAAGGTAACTAAGAGAAATGCTTCCCACTCAAAAATATGAAAATTACAGTCAAGCTTTCACAAAAGTGATAGAACTTATAGAGGCTTGGGTCTACTCAAAGAAAGCAAGAAAGGAAAAGGAAGCTCGTAGACTCAAAGATAAATTAGTGGCCACAAACTCGAAAGAATGTGGAGAAGGATATGAAGTTGGCCTCCACAGAGATCATCCTCAAGATGGTGATGAAGCACTATGCAAGCCCATAGATGATTCTTTGAAAAATAACAGAGAAACATAAAAGTTCAAATTTAATGTTGATTTAGGTTTTCAACCATATATTCATGCATGGGATGTGGATAGCACTAACATTGAATATTTCTCCATCATTGTCAAATAAATTATTGTTACTCCACTGTAGAATGACAAGACACTTTCCCAAAGATTAAAAAACGACAATAATTCTTTAGTCCATCAAGAAGCTGACACTTTACTAATAGATGAAAACAAGGAATTTAAACATAGGAACCATGGAGATATTGCTAACATCACTCAAAGCGCTAAAAATTTAAAGGTCAAAGACACCATTGAGCATAGCATCATAAAAAACCAGAGAGATGCAGAAGGTAGCAAGGGTGTTTTTCCTAACATGTTGATAGTTGAACAAAAGGACCATTTGAAATTGGCCAACCCTCTATTTGTAGATACTTCCATGAAGGTTGATAGAAGAACTAGTCCAGCAGGCATAGTGGATTCATCAATACAATAAATTACTGAGCAGATGGGGTTTAGTTGTACAAAGGCGTTCAATAGGTGGATTTGGGATCCTGGCATAGATATGAAAATTCTCCATCATTTATAACTGGAGCTTCCCAGGCCTGTGTGGGGTCGGGGAATACAGTTCCAATTGCTTGAGGACAAGCAATTTCTGGCAAGGAGGACTGTAATATTCCCAAATTTTGTGCATGCAAATTCACTTAGGAGTTCTACAATTTTGGAAATAATTAACAAGGGGACTTAATTTTTTCCTAAGGGGACTTAAATTTTCCTAAGGAGGCTTTATTAAATAAGGATAAAAGATGATATTTCCTAGGGAAGTTGGATGTCACTTTAACTTTATAAAGGGGAGTATCATAAAGTGACTTTATAAAAGTGAATTTAATAAAAATAAAAAGAAAAATAAAGAGAGAAAAGGGAATTTGAAAATGAAAAGACAAAAGGGAAGGAAAAGTTAAAAGGACAATCCTAAACTCATTAAAGAAGAGAATTGAGGAGACTCTAATTCATTCAGACATTGTGTGATTTTGAAGAGAGAACTCTTGGAGAGAGTTGGAAGACAAAGTTGAGGGATTTGGAGCCCTAGGTGCCATAGAAGACTTTGGCGTTGCGATGATACCCCCTATTCTAAGGGTGAAATCACTCATATTTCACCGTAGAGCGTCAATGGAGAACGAGATTTGCAAGAAAAACTGAGGTATCCAAGTTCTATCTATTGATTTTAAAATTTATTTGGTATTTTCTATATTCCCTTTGTAGGTGGAGGAAATGCCTCAAATGAGAACCCTGTTAAATGAATTCCATGACCAAATAGAGGTTGATTTTTTGGTTTATAGTGGTCATTCATTTCATGGCAGTAGATAGGCGGCAATAGTAGCTAAATTCACATCTTCTAAAATGAAACTTGAGCACACAATCACAACTACATCTTATTTTATTACATGGACAAGTTCCTTGGTTGCTTCGAACTACATATTGATTGTGAAACTGAGGATAATGGTCGTGGAGAAAAATAAGAAGCTTAAACATGCATATCAATTAAATTATGGGCTACAAATTATTCAAAGGAGGGAGTGTATGCACTGTAGGAGGTAATACAAAGCTACAGGCATGGCATGTCACGTGTTTGGGGCATCAAATCATTTCTCAAGAGGTTGTATCTCCCTTCTAAGCATAGCCGCAAATTTTGGAGCATTATAGAGACAATCAAAGGATTATTCCTCACTGTTGTAACCTCATTTAGGAGACTGTGTACCATCTCAAGGCATAATTGAAGAGGATAGTTGATGTCAAAGACCCTTGCACAAGGGTTGTCAACGATTGCCAGAATTATGCTGAAACTAAAATAAGATATGTAGAGAAGTTCTAGGGGCCTAGAGAGAAGTTTTGTAGCAACAATTTGTGAAAGGAAGTGTATGGACCAAGACTAGAGCACAAATCAAGTTAAATATCAACTTGTCTTGCTTTCTGATTGAACGTGGAAGATGTTGGTGAAATTTGCATATGAATGGGATGTGTTTTAGAGTGAATAACATTGTTGGACATGGCCAATTAAAGGTTGATATGTATGACTGTTTTCCCTAAAAGGAACTGATAAGTTGGAGGCATCCTTGCTGAATCTATCTTACCAAGTACTTCTAGTCCATTGTTTTTCCAGTTGTATTTTGCACAATAATGAAATAAAGGGACTCTTATGGCTATTTTCATTGTGATGAAATCAATGTACCAGTATTTATAAATTTATGAGTTTTCATAAAAAATATATATGTGTTTTGGTAAATTTGTGGGTTCATATGAGGTAGATAACACATTGTCCAACAAACAAAATCAAAATATACACCTACACTAGTTTGCATGTGACATGTTTGACAAAATTTCTAGCTAAAATATTCATTGGAAAAACTCAGAAATTTGTGGTCAATTGGGTAGTTTATTTGTTTGGAAATTTACACAAGAAACAAGACATTCACCAAAAAAGCAAGAACCACAAATAGTACTTTTTTGGGCATCAACATTACTTGCTCAATCGACATTAGTTAAAAATATTAGTGAGAAATATTTACTTCTAAGGTACCAAATTCCATAGTCCATTGTAGATTTTAGATATATGAGAATCCTCTTAGTTGTTAGGAGATGACTCTATCTAGGGGCTACTTGAAATCTTCTTACAATACCAACTATCAGCATGATGTCTTGTTTAGCGGATATCAAGTATAAGAGCCTACCAATAATAGATTTATATAAATCATAATCTACCTTTGGTGATTGATGAGTCTGGCTGAGTTTGCAACCTATAACTATTGGAATGCTTTCCAAATAACAAACTACTTTACCGAGTGAAATAAAAATTCCTTGAATATTTGGTAATTTGCAAAACAAGGAAATAAGAAACTCCTCCAAGCATAGATATCTCGAATTCAACCTTCATACTAGCTACAGATTGACAAGTTAGATGATATACATCACCAACAAAAATAATATTAGCATAAACCACTACTAATAATTTCCTATGATTGGATATCACATATCAATTACTATCAGTTGTGGCTCTTTCAAAACCACACATCAAAAACTAAGAATCCAAATTAGAGTATTGTTGATGGTGCTGGACCCGTAAACATGTCCGTAGATCTCCCTAATAAGAAGTACCAATTAGAACTCAAACTATTTGGTGTAGGAGTCCCAACAGTGGGTTATATAGTATCGCCTTGACCGTGGTTTCCCGCAGACGTAAGTAGGATGTCCTTGTTGGTACCAAGGGTGTGACTAATGCAACAACCTAAGGAAGGTTCATGAAGGGTTCTAAGACATGGAATGGGGCATGCGTGTGCCCCTTGGGAACCTATGGAAACACATAGATTGAAAGGGAACACAGGGGAAAAGATACATCACAAGCTAGAAGGTAGGTTATCCAATGATCGAAAGTGATGGTTAAACCAATGACACATCTCAATAATATTTGTACATACATATATAGAAAGAGTCCATATATACATGCGTATGCAAACAACTACATATATCATTAAAGTAACCAAGAAAACTGAACCACAATAACAACATATGCATGAAACATGTTGGCTCTATTATATTAAGAAAGTGAAAGTTCCAATCATACATGCAACGAGGACCAACTGCTAGTCACAACAACAGAACGTTACAGTCACTGCCATCTGCTCCTCCAAAGAGATATACTAGCTCTGCACTGTGGAGAAGCCAAGGCTCATTACAATACATTCCAATATTTCTCTAAGACACACCTACAAGAAGCTTGGCTCTCAAAATCTAGTATAGTGAGCTATGAGGTTCTATAAAAATTAAAGGGTGGGGTGACCCTTGAAATTCCCATTTGTGACTCTTCACCTACCCTCATGACTCTTCAACTACTACATGACTGTTACATTCTACTATCGACACTTGTTCTTTCACTTTTACGAGATGCTACATTACAATTACACATGTACCCATCTGAGACAAAATAGGATTGAGTAAGCCATGCAAGACATCACTAAGACTTGGACAACTATGGGAAGACCACTCTTCGACATCCTCACAATGATCAATGCTAGCGAACTGATGCCAAGCTTGGTAGTTTGTGGTGGTGTTCGTCTGCTCTATAGTGACATCCTTCTCAAAGTAAACTCTTGCCCCTATTTCATCTAGGGACACTGATTTCGCACCTCTATCCAACTCATTTAATAACATGTGCATCATAGTCTTGAGTGCAGCTGGACGAACAACATACTAATGCATAGTGTCGGCGTTGATCTCCAAGTTTGTGTTCGTGTCTATGCGCATCAACTCATCGAACTACATTTCTAGTTCCAATCAAACTTTGTTCTTTGTCTTCGCCTTAGTGATTGTGTCAATGGATGGGATCACATGCCTATGCACATTGACATCCATGCTGTTGAACACCTATGCATGTGATCGACAACACTGCTCACCCTGTCTACTATATGCCAGTTGTTGGGATGGGTATGTAACCTGTATCGGCATAGTTTCATCAATCTATGTATGTTGTGCCTCTTTTTTTACCTATTCCTGCTATGCTTCCTTCTTTCCTCTACACATATCACCTTCTTCCCTGAGTTGTCACTTCAACTCTTGCTACTTATTATTTGTTTCCTTTATGTGATTGTCTTGTTGCATTGTCACCTCTCAGCCTCAATCTCCAAAGGTTCTTTCATCACAATTGGATCTGCTTTGATCTTCCATCTTCTCTTTGCCTCTGCACTGTTAACAACCTTCCTCCTAACTTGGTCATGCACAGGTTTTCTACCCTCTACTATTACTGGTGGTGCCACTCTCTACAATGCCCCTTCAATTTCATATTGATATCCTTGTCTATGAACAAATTGGTGTCTTCATAGATAGGCAAGTTCACAAACACTCGCTCAACTGCATCTCTAGTTGTTCTCTCAGTGGTGTCCTTTGACCTTGCTCTTTGGGAGGCCATTGTACCTATACTGTTGAGAGCCAAAAAATCACCTGTGATACCCAAAGACATGGAAACACTCATGGAAAGAAACCTATCAGTTGAAAACAAAAAGAAAATGGAGGACTAACATGCAACAAACCTGTGTGATTAATTATGAATATTGCACAATTTTCACCTGGAGGCTGGGAGACTCACTGCCAAAACTACCCAAGGCACAATTCAAGCTATCAAAAGGCTCACTAATTGCTAGAACTTCGCAATTCATAGTCCATCCTACACTGATATGGATTGAAACTACGGAATGTGTAGTTTCAGTCAGCAGTGGCATGCGAACCAGCAAACTGCATTGCAAAATTTTTGGGGCAACAAGGAACTACCTCCCAGAATTGCACAATAAAACCCTTGAGGCTAGTGTTGGGCTAGATTTGCATACTTTCTAGAGGGAAGGTAGAGCTTTCAATTCCATAAATGTGTATTTTCCGGCAAGGCAAGGAAAGTTCTAGGCCTAGGTAGCCCAGACCCACCGACAAACGACTAAAAAATTGAGAAGTCAGAATGCATCATGAAGCTGAGTGCAAACAAGAGAGAATGATCATATGCCAATAGTGAGTACAAGATAAAACAAGTGTGTGTGTGAAGCAAAGTGTTTCAAAGGTGACTGTGAGTGCATAGACAATGTCATGCCTGCGACAATAGTGAGATGCAATGAAAAAATGAAACAATGCTTCTATAAACTAACATACATCAAAACAACAACAAGTGCTCATCAAAACCAAACAAACAACCCTTACACAAAGAGAAATACAATAAATGAAAAAAACAAAACAAAAGACATAAAAATAGACTTACCCTGAAAAATTTGAGTTGAATGTGTTGAAGACTCCTATATGTGATGTGTGATGTCAGAGCTCCAAGATCAATGTGAGGAATGATATTTGCAGCATCAGGTTCATAAGTTTTGAGAATATTGAGGATTATGATTCTCATGCCACAAATCTAGGAAAAAGTGACACTTGGCAGGAGGTTTCTAAAATGGCTTTGCATGTAACATCCAACTACTAAACATAGATCCATAAAATCTAGAGATTCTTTTGTTTTTCTTCTTTTTCAGGAAAAGGAGGCCATGCATGCAAATCGGGATTGCTTAATCCTAGAGGGCATCAGTCAACCTAATAGCACATGTAATAGTCTACAAACTTGGGGATGAAAGTTGCGTAATTTCGAGTAATAATGGATGTCCCTCATGTATTGTTCAATTTCTGGACTGAAGCCTTAGCTATAAGTTAGAATTGCAAAATTTATGAGATGAAGCCCAATGTCTAGCTAGATTGTTCAGTTTCCAGAGGGAATTTTTCCTAACTGGATTGCACATTTCTGGAGCCCAGCAGATAGCCCAGGAGGATTTCCCAATTTCTAAAGGGAAGGCTACTTTCCTTAAAGAATTGTGTAATTTTCAAGCAAAGCATCTCAAGGAGAAAAATGACTAAGTTCGGAATGGAAACCTACAAAGGGGAGAAAAACAAGTTGGCATGCATAGGTTGGCAAGCCACTGAAACTCAATTGAAGCCTATGCACTTACTGAGTGCACGACATGCTAGTAATGATGGTTGGTAGGGAGGCTCCAAAACGAAGCTAACGGAAAATTTTGGATGGTGGTTGTAGCTGCTAAAACACTTGGTGACACACTAGTATAAATTGAACTCTTTGAATGGACTTTGTTTTCTGAAAAGAAAGTCACACTCCTTCAGAAGTATTGTTCAGTTCTCTAATCATCTTGACTTCCACACTAGCTTGATTGAAAGATGTAGCACCTACCATACTCTTGGTTGGCCAACACACATTCCAAGCCAAGTTAAGACAGTTGTTTCAATTTGTGATGACGGGTGTATAGGTACACAAGAAATATGATAGTCAGAGTTTAAGTTTCATCTCTCATGTTTCTTCGTTGCCTATAGGTTTGGATAGTACTCGGGAAGAGTTACTTGCATCACCTCTATGCGCAAAAAGCCTTTCTCTTCTTTCTCCTTATTCATTTTTCATTTTCCAAAAAAAAAATTATTTTCATTCTTTCATTTTTTTCAAAACTGTGTATAACACTTATTCATTTCAGAAATGGAAGAGGGATACCAACTTAGTGAGAGTGGAAGAGTTTGTTCCTTTAAATTATTTTGTATATGCCTCTCGCATACTTGTTAAGGTTTCCCCCCACACCTTACTCTACTTGATTGAGCGGACAAAGGTGAAGCCAAAACAACTGACTAGAGTAGGTGATACTAGTTAGTGTGCAAGCATTGTGTTTTCATCAAGGTTCACTTTGAACAGAACGTATTTTCCATTGGTGTATCATGGATTAATGACACAAGTTCATACAAAGACATGACGAAAAATAACCAAGTTTTGATAATTTCACAAGTCCTCTTGTACTTTACCCATCTTGTTATCAAGAGTTGTACATGGTTCTTGTGAAACTAACCTACGAATGTAAACAAGGAACAAACAACAAAAGAGCGAAGAGAAGAAGAAAATGCGAAAGCAAATGGAGTAAGAAGACAAGCAAGAAAGAAAACAAGAAGGAAAACATGTATGCAAGCAAACCAACAAGAAGGAAACACTACTTCTACTCCTAAGCTAACAATACATGGGTCTGCTCACATGAAGTGATACTTCCAATGCAGCCATCATTACATTGGTAAACCCATGTTGGTGAAGGCATGGTTCATGAATAACACAATCATGCAAACCAGAAAACATGAAGGATATAATGATGGAGACAAACACACTCTAGGTTTAAATGAATCCATAGAAAATTAACGAGTGAAAGTGCATGACATGCACTCTGTGTAATTGCCATGGTGTTGTGCTACATTGCATGCAGATGTTAAGCATACGCATTCTCTTGATTGTGACATGCAAGAAAACGTGAAAAAGGTAGACCACTTACATCAAGTAAGCGTGCTTGCTGTGTAAGGTTCCTCCAATGCAAGTGCAATGGGATCATGTTTTTGAGTGGAGGAAGTGAAATCTGGGTCTTTCATTTATCTTCAATGCAAAGTAGAGAGTGATGAGGAGCCTTGTGTGTTTCAAAAATTTCTTGATCAGAAGTGAAACCAACCTTAGGACAGTGAGGGCCTGACATAACAGTCAACTCGACTAAAGTGCCTTGACAACCTATGGGGTTTTGACTTCATCGACAGGTATATAATTGGAGACCAGTGGCCTAGACATATTAAGAGCAAGTGAATCAACGTCATGATCCAATGAAGAAGTTTAGAGATCATGACAACCACGATCAAAAAATTTTGGATGTCCATCGGCATTCTCGTCATTTGATCAGTCGTGTAGAGGGCTAGATGAGTAGCAAGGATGTTCATGCTCTATGTTTTCCGAAAATATAGATGAAAAATTGGAGGGATTTTCATAGGAATATGTGTACTCTCTGCAATGTAATCAAGATATTTGAACCACAATAGAAACATATGCATGAAATGTGTTGTCTCTATTATATTAAGATAGTGAAAGTTAGAAGCATACATAAAACCATGACCAACTACTAATCCCAACAATGGAACATTACAGTCACTACCACCTGGTCCTCCAAAGAGGTATACTAGCTCTACACCATGGAGAAGCCAAGGCTCATTACAATATACTCCAAGCTTTCTCTAAGATACACTTATAGGAATATTGGCTCCCAAAAGTGAGTGTAATGAGTTATGAGGTTATATAAATAGAAAAGGGTGGGGTGACCCTTGAAATTCCCCTTTGTGACTCTTCACCTACCCTCATGACTCTTCAGCTACTACGTGACCGTTACATTCTACTATCGACACTTGTTCTTTCACTTCTACAAGATGTTAGATTAAAATCTACACATGTACCCATGTGAGACAAAATAGGATTGAGTAAGCCATGAAAGACATCACTAAGGCTCATATAGTTGTGGGAAGACCACTCTTGGACATCCTCATGATCATCGATGGTAACAAACTAATGCCAAGGTTGGTAGTCTGTGATTGTGTCCATGTGCTCTATGGTGACATCCTTCTGAAAGGAAAATCTTTCCTTTGTTGCATCCGAGTATAATCATTTGGTACCTTTGTCCAACTCATTTGATAACATGCACATCGTAGTCTTGAGTGCAACCAGACTAGTAACATACTGATGCATAGTTTCTACTTTGATCTCCATGTCTGTGTTGGTGGCTATGCACATAAACTCTTCAAAGTACATGTCCAACTCTAGTCAGACTTGGTTCTTTGTCTTCACCTTAGTGAGTGTGCTAATGAATGGGATCGCATGCATGCTCACAATGACATACATGCTCCTGAACACTCGTGCATGTGATTGATATAACTTCTCACCCTATTTTTGCTATGATAGTTGTTGGGATGGGTCTATAACCTATATGGGCACAATTTCATTAACATGTGCATGTTGTACCCCCTGCTATACTTGTTCCTTCTATGTTTCCTTCTCTCCTTTGCGGAGCTCCTGTTCTTCCCTGAGTTGCCACTTTAACTCCTGCAAATCCTTCTATGTTTCCTTCATCAACTATTTCTCTCCTTTCCTTTTTGTGATCCTCTTATCACGTTGTCGCCTCTTAGCCTCAATATCCAAAGCTACTTTCATCACAAGTGGATCTGCTCTGAACTTGCAACTTTGCTCCGCCTTTGTGTTGTCAACAACCTTCCTCCTACCTTGGTCATGCTTAGGTATGCTACCCCCTACTTCTGCTGATGGTGTTGGTCTCTATGATGTTGCTACCATTTCATCTTGATATCCTTTTCTATGAAAAACTTGGTGTCTTCATAGATAGTCAATCTCATTGACACTCGCTCAACTACATCTCCAATTGTGCTCTCAATGGTGTCATTTGACCCTTCTCTCTGGGAGGCCATTGTACCTGTACTGCTAAGAGGAAAACAAACACATGTGATACCTTGAGACATGGAAATACTGATGGAAAGAAACCTGTCAGTTGGAAACCAAAACAAAATGGAGGACTTACATGCAATATACATGCGTGACTGATTATGAAGATTCTGCAATTTTCATTCTAAGGCTGGGAGAATGACTGCCAAAACTGTGCAAGGCATAGCCTGGGCTATCAGGAGGCTGAATCACTACTGATACTACATAATGCACAGTCTAGCCTAGCCTGCTGAGGACTGAAACTACACAATGCATAGTATTAGTCAGCAATGACATGCAAACCAACAAACTACATTGCGCAATTTCTCGAGCCAGTAAGGCACTGCCTCCCAGAATTTTGCAATGCAAGCATGGAGGGTAGTTCTGGGCTAGATTTTCATAGTTACTGGAGGGAAAGAAGAGCCTTCACTTCTGGAAATGGAGATTGGCTAGCTGGGTAAGGCAAGATTTGGGCCAAGGCAGTCCAGACCCGCCAATGGACGATTGAAAACATGAGAAGTTTGAATGCATGGCGAAGCTGAATGCAAACAAGAGTGAATGATCATGCATGCCAATGATGAGTGCAGGAATCATAAAATGGGAAAACATGTATGTGTGCGAAGCAAGCCACTGCAATAATGACCATGAGTGCACAAATAATGTCATGCATGCGATAGTAGTGAGATGTAATGAAAAACTAAAACAATGCTTCTACTAGCTAACATGTATCAAAATGATAGCAAGCGTTCATCAAAACCAGGTAGATAACACTTACACAGAGAAATACAAAAAGTGACAGAAACATAGCAAAATACATGAAAAACAGGCTTACCTCGATAAAGATGAGATGAATGAGTCAAGGACTCCTAGATGCAATGTGGGATGTTAAATATCCAAGATTGATGTGAGGAATGAGTTGTGCAGCATCGCGTTCATAAGTTTTGATAATATTGAGGCTTATGATGCGCATGCCACAAATCTAGGGAAAGTTGACACTTGGAAGGAGGTTTCTAAAATGGCTTTTCATGTAACCTACAACTGCTAAAAATAGATCCCTAAAATCTAAGGACGATTTTTCTTTTTTACCTTTTCAACAAAATTAGGCCATCCATGCAAATTATGACTTCTTAGTCCGAGAGGGAACTAACCAACTTCACAGCACATGTAATAGGTTGCAAGCCTGGGAATGATATTTGCACAATTTCTTAGCTTATCAATACTGGTTGTTTGTCATGCATTGCACAATTTCTGGACTAAAGCCTTGGCTTTCAGTTAGAATTGCACAATTTCTGAGCTGAAGCCTAGTGTTGGCTAGATTGTGTAGTTTCCAGAGGGAAGGTTGCTTGGTTGGATTTCATATTTCTGGAGCCCAGTAGGGAACCCGACAGTATTGTGCAATTTATGGAGGGATGGTTGACTCCCCTCTAGAATTACGTAATTTTTAAGGGGAACATTTCAGGCAGAAAAATGACTAAGTTTGAAATGACAACCTATGAGAGGGAGGAAAACAAGTTGACATGCACAGGTTGGTAGGCCACTAAAAATCAGATGAATCCTATGTACTTACTCAGTGCAAGACATTATGCTAAGGATGGTTGGTAGGGAGGCTGCAAAACAAAGCTAAGGTAAAATTTTGGAGAGTCCTTGTAGCCACTACAATAAGTACCAATCCCTTAGGGATTTCTTAAGACCATCCATGGCCTTTTTCAACATATAAACATAATATAGTTTATCTGATAATTGAAAACCATCATGCTATTCAATGTAGACTTCTTTTTGCAATTTTCTATTTGAAAAGGAATATTTGACATCCATCTGATATATCTTAAATTTCTTGAAACTAGAATAAGCCAAGAACATGAAATTTGCTTCTAATCATGCCACAAGAGAAAAAGTATCATCAAAATCCAAACCTTCAACTTGTGTATAGTCCTTGAAAACTAACTTTTCTTGGTTTCTTACCAATTCACCATTTTAACTCATTTTGTTTCTAAAGACCCAGTTCATTCCAATAACATTTTTATTTGTTGGTCTTGGAAAAAGCTCCAATGTCTGAGTTTTCTTAATCAAATCAAGATCTTCATTCATGGCCTTTATCCAATTTTCATCTTAGTTTGCATAAGAAAAATGGGCCTTCATCTTCTCTCAACAACTGTATTCAAATCAAAATAATTTGGTCAATTGGGTGGGGTTTTTGCAGTTACCTTGTAGGATATTTGGCTTGTGGAATAAAGGGTTATTCAATGTCTTCATCTTTAAATGGGTCATGAACCTTGTCAACATTGCTGACTTAATCATTGGAGCTGATATTCATTAACTAGTTGTCTTCAAAATGAATTTGCTCATCAAATTTAGCATCAATGCAATTAATTATTTCATGCATTCTCATTGTAACATTTATAGCCTTTCTTATTTTGAGAGTACCCAAGAAAAATGCCTTCATCACATTTTGCATCGAATATATCGAGCTTTCCATTTTTCTTATTGATATAACTATTGCTTCCAATTACTTTGAAATGATTCATTGTAGCATGTTTTCCATACTAGAACTGATGTGGAGTTTTATCATTGTTTGATATGAAGCATACTCTGTTTAATATTACCATTACTATGTGAATGGATTTAGCCAAAAACCTTGTGGTATTCTTCTTTCTCCCATCATTTCTCTAGTTAATTGTTGGATAGATATGTTGGCTCTCTATTATACTCCATTCCGTTATGGAGTCTATGCTATGGTAAATTATATTTTGAAGCCCCATTCTTTGTAGAAACCATAGAATTGTTTGGAGGTAAACCCATCACCATAATTAGATGTTATGCACTTTAATTTATAGTATATCTCATTCTCGCCCATCACCTTAAAGTTATTGAAATTTTCAAAGACCTCTTATTTTTTTCTTAAAATTTCTACCCATGTCATTCTACTAAAATCATTAATGATAACTATGAAATAAAATTTACCTGAGGGTGATTGAGTTCTTGATTAACCACAAAAGTCAATATCTATCAATTTCAATGGCCTTTTCATTACGTTCTCCTTAGATTTGATAACTCACATTTGTTTTCCAATCTAACAATACCTACAAATACTATTATTTGGCTTAGATAGCTTTGGTAGATATCTAAAAACATTCTTATTTCACAATTAGAGGATGTGATCAAGCTTTAGATGTCCTATCATTTGATGCGACAACTAGATCTCATTTTTCCAAATAACACTTCTTTATCTTCTCTTTTGGAACATAAACATTATTGTATGTTCCAACAACTTTAGCTACTATCTATATTATCCCTGTAGACTTGATTTGACAATTTTCATATTTGAACAATCCAACACATCATTGGTTACACATCTTAGACACTAAGTAATTTTTTTTGTAGGCCATTAACAAACAACACATCCATGGCATTGCCTCTTCCATTACCTAGGCTAACAATTCGTTTACCCACAATCTTATCAAAGCATTATTTCCAAAGGTTACATTACCTTTTTTGATAGCTTTCCATGACAAAAACTTACTTTTATCTCCTTACATATGCATGGAACAACCAATGTCAACATATCATTGACTCCATTCATTCTTAGCATATAGCACAAAACCACAGTTCTCGTCATTTTTCTTTTTCTTCCATGCTTTGGGTTGCTGATCAATTTTCTTTATTTGTGGATCAATCCATTTCTCTCTAAGTTTGCAATGAACTTCTCTATGGTCATTGTTTTGACAAATGTAACATTGAAACTAGTTATTTGGTGGGGAAAATGGATTTCTATATTTGGTTCTACTCATCCTTTTCCTAAAAGATAGGTTATTAGGTTAATAATTTCTTCTTCATGGCCTATGTTGTCCAAATGATATATTCACCATACAATTTTCTACCTTGTGCCCATAATTAGTACATGTGAAACAATAGTCGCGAAAGATGTCCTCATACCTGGGGAATTTTTTTTTTCGAGGGCTATGTTCTTCTTTCTTGAAATTATATTTGTCTAGATCTGAAGTTACTCTAACAATGAGTTTGACTAAGCTTATCCATGCTATTTTCACCTTGCTAAGGCCAAACTTAATTTTCTCTTTGTGTTTCGGAATGGTTGACTTTCCTAAGAGTTTCTTGCACTAGTTTCTTTTATTCATAGCTTAAACAAAGGTAATAACTTTCTTACCCTTCACACCAGATATTGATCTTGACTCAACCTCAAATACAAGACCTAGTCTATGATTAGAGAATATTTGTGCTTCAAGAAGTTCTTTTAATCTTTCAGTCCCTTTTCTCCAAATTTTTCATTAAATATCAACTTGCTTTTACCATTTTCAAGTTATTTCCTCTGAGAAACAATTTCTCCCTCAAGCCTATCATATGCATGATTTTTCTCATTGACTTGTTGAATCAAAATTTCTTAGATATTCTTGATTTTAATTTTTAGGAGCATGGATTTTATTGATTTAGCCTTATCCTTGACCATTAATTCCTTTTTCTCTCTTTTTTTTTCTTTCTTAAACTTCGAATTTCCTTAGGAGCACTGATTATATCTCCTTCTAATTCAACTTTCGCCTCTTCTCCATTAGATTGAATAACCTATATTTCCATATTTTCTATGGCCATAAGAATAAATTAATTTGATCTTTCATGAGTTCTATCATCATCTAATTATTGGTTTCATTTAATCTCAAAGGATCTGGACTCTTGGATGTAGAATCATTTCTTCTTAGACTTATTTTTATCCTTTGGAATTTTCCTAAACTTCTCTCTGGGATCGTATTCATTCTTCTTCTTCTTTATAAATTTAGAAGCATAGTGATCTACTTTACAACAATCAAAGAGCTTAAAAGGCATATTACCTTTGTACCTTCCTAAGCCTCTCTTGAGATTTATTATGAAATTAGCTTCCTTTTCATTTGATTGACAACATGAGGCATTTTGTTCTTCCTTGGGTTTCTTATATTCCTTTTACAATGACTCCTTTGCTACAATAGACTTTCCATTAGAAATCCTAATCTCATAGGAAGTAAGAGTGGCAAGTAATTGATCCAATGTGAAAGACTTTAGATATATCATCTCCTCAATGGATGAACCTTTCAGATTAAATATATTAGGAGGAGAACTCATCACCTTTTGGACTACTATTGGCTCTTTTATATCTTCATCAATGCCTCTTATTGTATTCACAACTTAATAAACTCTAAATTATTTAGGAATATCTTCATCATCATGCATCTTCTAACACTAAAATTACATTCTAAAACCCTAAAGTTTGGCTCTCTTTAGCTTTCTATTTTCTTTATAGAACTTGTTGATCTTGTCCCATGCTACTTTTGCAGTAGTGTAATACATGACCTTGACTAGTTCTAATTTAGGTAGGCTAGTGAGTAGAACATTCATAGGCTTAACATTGAATGTAAATTTATTCTTTTGATCTCTAGTAATCATGGTTGGAGGCTTATGATGTTCTTCTTCCATTATGTCCCATACATGACACCAAGAGATTTGAAATAGATCTTCGTCCTTTACTTCCAAAAAAATAGTCCATTTTATCGAACATAGGTACCCTATTGGTGAATCCTCCTTCTTAATTTTCCATATTCCTTGTTCTTTCTTCTAGATGTTAATTTTATCCTGAAGTAACCATTCGCTGATACCAATTGTTATAAATTAGGACAATAGTGACTAGGTGGTGGAATCAATATGACAATAACTTCAAAATTTTCTTTCCCAAAGTAAAGAATACTAAAAAAGGGACAATATCTTTGACAATAATTAAAGAAGCATCAACACAAGAAGAATATATGCAACCTGTAAATACTTTATTATTTTCTTCAATTTCTTTTAAAAAGGCAAGCTTTAACATGCTTTTATAGTGTTCTCTTGCACCCATTAGAAGGAGGCCAATACTCCCTAATTTATTAACTATGACTAAAAAGAGATAATACCCATTGTTTATCAACTACCAAAAGGATCTACTGCCCATAATTTATCAACTACTACATCAAGGTTCTCCAATCCCTGAGTTTATCAGCTAACATTGAAAGGAGCTACTACCCTTGGATTTTCAACTACAACTAATTTGCAAGGTACATCTTTCTTGACCTCCTTGATTCATCTTTCATCAAATTTTCAAACTCAAATCATGAAGGCCACTCCTTTTCATAAAAAAAATAAATCTCTCCTCAATCAAACACCCAATAACCACAAAATCACCTTCAACAATATCTTATCTCTGACCAATTAACCACCAACAATAGCTATGAACAACAACATTTTCTTTCTAATTCAATTATGCTTATAAATAATTTTGAGCTAATATATTTTAGGATTTACCTTTAGTTATCTTCAACTCATAATTTACACTTAGCTTAGGTTTGACCTTAACTTCTTATTATTTTTCCACTTCAGTTGAATCTTCTTGATGTGTGCATGTTCTCTTCAATATCTGCTCCACTATCATGATATCAAACTCTGAGATAAGATGCTAATTTTGATCATTTGAGATTTTTTTTAGGATTTAGTAGAGGTTTATATGTGGCTCCAAAAATATCCAACTTCCATATTTAACCAAAACTACCTAAATTTTCACTAAATATCTCCATGTCGTCAAGCATCTACAAACTCATTCATGCATGTTATCCACATTTTAGCAGACTTCTAGTTATAGTGGAATCTTTCAAATATATCTTCAAACTCGTTCATGATCATTTGAATATTAAGGCCCTTTTTATTATACATCCTCAACCTATTATAATTAAGATAATAGATCTGTATATCCCTAAGGGCTTGTCCACATAAACCCCTGCAACCCTTAAAAATTCTCGCAATGCAATATTAAGCCCGAAGGCCCTTAAATGTTAAACACATAAAACCACCACCTCACACATCTGATTGATCCCTTTTGCAAGCCCTTTGGAATACTAATATAACATCAATAAACTAGAAATTATCCATCCACTAGGCCTATTACTTCGAACTTTTTAAATGCACCTCATTTCATAATCCATGAGGCCAAACTATTAGGGTGGCATCATCACCTCAATCCACTAGGGCATTGTGGTTTGTCATCAACTATTGTTTGTTGTGTAATTTTGTGTCTCACTAGAGCCATCTCCCTGACCATTTACAATGGAGTGCCTTTTGAAACTTTTGGGGAAAAGCTTTCAGAATTACGTGTCCCGGGGGGCTTACCCTTGCTAACGTGCCTACCACATTGCAATTACATGTCACTCAATAATAGGTGAAATTTGTCATCTATTTTAGTCCCACATGTCCCCAAAAATTCCTAATCAACACTCCATGTGTCATCATCTTAGAGTTCCACATGTCCTAGGGGTTTTAAGTGCTGATGTCACGCTAACATCATCCTAAGGCTTTGGTTTTATTCCATCATTATAAGTTTATTATACCCCTGTCACTCCACCATGTCTCCATCTCATCTATTTCAACCAAACATATTGAGTGGAGTTTCCTCTTATGATAGGTCCATGTTGTGGATCACCGTACAAAGGTAGGGGGGGTTTGAGCCTTACTTTTTTGTTGATTTCAATTATAAAATTTACACTAGGATGGGAATTATTTGCTGCAATCGACAAACATATTTCCCATTTTCTGAGACCCATCTTCTTGTAAATAAAAATTCTATCTACAAATGAAACCACTGGGGTGAAAACAAGGTTACATGTCAAGTGGGGTTCCTTGCCTGCCAATCACTGTGTTGTAGCAGCTATAACGACCCTCCAAAATCATTCCTTAGTCTCGCTTTGGAGCCTCACGTCCAACCTTCACAACATCTTGCCTTTCTTCATTAAGCTGACAAGCTTCAGTTTCTTTCTTGCACAAAGGTATCCTTTCAATCACAGCTTGATCCATTAGCCTCATAGGTTGTTCACCCAAACTTGGTCCAACTATAGGCTAAGAAGCTTCCCCTTCAAAATTGCACATTTCTAGAGGGAAACCAGTGTTCCCTTCAGAAATTATGCAATCCTCTTTGGTAGCCTACTGGGTTCCAGGATTGCGCAATCCTTCCTGCCAACACTCCCAGCATGATTTGCGAAAATTTCCCCAGCAAGGTTGCTCAGCCCAGAATTTGTGCAAATTTGGGCAACAGGCACCTGCTCTGCCTAGAAATTGCTCAAATCTCCTGGGAAACCAGCCTATCACCCATCCAAAAATGTGCATTTTTCTCCAATAGTCAAGTAGTCTCTTGCATGTGCAGCTGAGTTGACTGGTTCCCTTAGGACTGAGAAAAACAGTCTTGCATGCATGGGTTTCTTCTCCTAAGGTAGCATGCAAAGGCATCCCTTGTTTTAGGCAACTATGTCTAGCAATTGGAGGTTACGTGCAAGGAGGAATTCTTAAACCTCCCACTAAGTGTCGCTTACCCTAGATTCATGGCATGCGTGTCACAACCTCGATGTTATCAAAACTCATCAATCAGAAACTACAGAGCTCATTCCTCACATCAACCTTGTAGCTTTCACATCCCACATCACATCTAAGGAGCATTCGACACATTTAACTCAGCTTTTTTGGGGTAAGCCCACTTCCCATGCCTTGTGCTACATTTATGCTACCTTTTATGTTTTCACTTGTGGGAGTATGGTTTGCTCTATTTCTTTGAATTCTTTCTATCATTTACATATATACTAACTTTTCATAGCTCTATTTCATTTTTTTTTGCTATCTCACCGCTATCGTATGCATGAAACTGTTTTGTATCGACGTTCACACAATTGGTGAGTTGCCTCACCCACATGCATGTTGATCTATTTGTTGAATCTTTCATTCATGTTTTGCATGCATTGTCAATCACGTTTTCTATCGCTTAGTGTCGCCATGCATTTACTGTCTTAGTTTCTTTTAATTTCTTGTTGGCGAGTTGGGCAAACCTTGGCCTAGACTTTGCCTTCACCAAGGTTGCATTGTGCAATCTGGGAAAGGAAGGCTGACCTTCCTCTCCAAATTTGCGCATTCCTATCGAGCACTGGCCTCCAAGGCTGTTTTTCACATTTCTGGAGGATAGTGGCTGTTTGGCCCAAGAAATTGTGCAAATCTATCCCTAGGCCAGTAGTCCTTCCCAACTAGAATTGAGCATTGGGCAATCCCAACAGTCAACAACCAAACTGGACTATGTATTGTGCAATTCTAACAGTCAGTCAGTCTCCCAGTAGCCTAGACTATGGCTTGTGCAGTCTTGGTAATCGTTCTCCCAACCACCCAACCGAAATTGTGCAACCTTCATGATCATGCACCCAGGAATGTTGCAAGTCAGTTCTTATGTGTTCATTTTGGTTTTTGATTGAAAAATTTCTTGCCATGAATATTTCCATGTCTCCAGGTATAAGTGTTCATCTTCCTCTCAACAGTATAGGTACAATGTTTTATAGGAGAGCAGAGATGAAGACCCCTTTCAGAGCACACTTGGGGATGTAGTCGATCAAGTGTCCATGGACTTGCCTACCCACAAAGAAATCAAGTTTTTCATAGACAAGGACATCAAGATATGATAGAAGAAACATCATAGCAAACAACATCATGAAAAACAGCTGAAGACAGCATACCAAATGCAACGAATGTAAGAAGAGGGTTGTTGACAATATGCAGAGAGAACAAGGTTGCAATCTTAAGCAGGTCGATTAATGATGAAAGAAATTTTGGAGACTCCAGCTATGAAGTGACGACATGACATTAAGATCACATGAAGGTAGAAGATGGAACAAAGAAGGAGTTGCATGTGCTGAAGCAACAACTCAGGTAGAACATGAAGGAGCATAGACAAACGAATGAGTTTCAATAGGAACAGGAACAATAGTGGGCACAATATGCACTCATGGATGAAACTGCACCTGTACAAGATAAGGATCCATCCCAGTAGCTGACATAGAGTAGACATGGTGAGCAGTGTTATGGATCGCATGCATGTCGTTGAGTGCATGCATGCAATCCAATCCATTCAACACACTGACCAAGGTGAAGACAAGAAGCAATTCCAACTACCGCTAAACATGTACTTTGACAAGTTGATATGCATGACCACCTGCACACACTTGAATATCAACATGGACACTATCCATCAGTGTGTTGTCATTTCAACCGTACCCAAGAATACCATGCACATGTTAGCAGGTGAGTTGGATGAAGGGGTTGACCCAATGCACCTATTGCAACAGAGGCAAGAGTTTACTTCAGCAAGATGTCACCATGGGGTGCACACACACCATCATGGATGACCAAGCTTAGCATCAACTCACAACCTTCACCATCACAAGCATGTCAAATAGTTGGTCTCATCATAGTAGATTGAGTGTCAGTGATGTCTTGCAAGGTTTACTCAACCCATGTTGTCTCACATGAGTACATGTGCATTGTAATGTTGAGTCATGCAAGTGTAAGTCAAGTGTCAATGGTTGGATGTAACAATCATAGTGTTGACCTAGATTATAATTGATGTCAATATGGAAATATTCTAGGATACTAAATGATGATATGAAGCCAAGGAGAAGCAGATCCATGAAGAAATAGAAGCAAGAATCTAAGGAGCAAAGCCATTTGAAAGACATTCGAAACCATCAGAAGAGCTCATTGGAAGCTCAGAATAGGAGCAACTAAAAAAAATCTAGAGGATGAAGTTCAATAGAAGAAGCAAAGAGGAACACACAACAAAAAAGGGTAAGAACTAAGAAATAAAGAGGAACACATAGCGGAGGAGCATAAACATACACATCAGAAGTATTGCATGTAATATATGCCCAAGGAGCCATATTAGAAGTGTTGAACAAGTAGAGCTATTGGAAGCCAAAGGAAGAACTATCGGAAGTATCGCATATGCCAAGAGTAAGAGCCATAATGGTGGAGTTAACAATTATAAACATTGAAAAAACTTTAAAGATAATAAGTGCATTAGAGAAATAAATGTCGGGAGATTTATCGCTTTATTATGTTTCACATTGAATCCCTCAACTCCAATTTTTATTATGAATCCATAACAATATGCTCTATTGTAATATCAAATCCGCAGTAAGCACAAGTCTTGAAGAGAGGTAACAAGGGAAAACAGCTAAATGCGATAAGCTATGGACTCGACGGATGTATCATCAATCGCTTAATATCATATCACATCTGCCTCATCAGGATTATCATATCATAAGTCTTAATGGGATGCCACATTGAAATAGCCGATTGAGGTATACAGTTGCGGACCTAATGGTCCTATTATATCACGCCCTAATGGTATATCACGTCCACCATATCGGGGGTTATGTATCGCAATGTTTAAGGCCTTATCACATTCAAACTCTGATTGTGATAATACCGTCGACCTGTTGCTCCATTGTAATACGTCTTATTATAATATCACATCTGCTGCATTGGAAGATATGTATATCAAGTTATAAAGGTATGGCACACTATAAACTATGATTGCAATACTACTGTGGACCCGATGAATTCCTTAAAAATAGTTCATAATCATATCACATCTAGTAGGGGCAATTGGCCATCGACCATTGGCTATGCAATGGGCATGACTTATAAAATATCTCCAAGAACATGCAATTGCGATTGAGATAGTGACGTGGCTGGTGGGACCACCATGTGAGTATAAGGGCTCTTATATGGTTTCCCTGAGTAATCAGTCTACGGATAAAAGACTCTATGAGATATATTTTAATGTGCAAACTCATAAGTCGACCTCTCCTTCCAATGAATGTGTCCTTTGGTGATTTGGAAAAGTCATATATA
>APFE030266805.1:17792-61774 GCA_000404065.3 Pinus taeda | reverse complement strand
ATTTTTATTTTTAAATGGAACGGGCGGACGAACAAACTTACACATCCCCTCATACTGGGTTGTAGAATGAGCATGTCATCTCAACTAGTAATATTTATATATTATGAAAACTTAATATAAAATCTCATGTTTACACAACCTAGCTAAGAATAATCATGGTCGAATCATTACATTCATGTGAGTTTTGTACACAGTTGTGATACCATTTTATGGACTTCAGTTTGACAAGAAAAATTGTAAGTTGATATTATTCCAATCTTTATAGTAATGGCATTTGATATATGTTGAAATGTATGAACATTTGAAAATGCATGTTGAATGTTGAATTTCCATTATATATTATTCCTTAACTCTTTATATGGGATGTAAAAGTTTCATTTTCTGGGTCAATGATTATATCATTCATATTTATGTTCAAGGAGTTGCTAAGATCGGTGTATGAATAATTGTTCCAAGTTTTTGAAACCATTTTGTATAGATGTGCGGTACATGTGGAAATAATGTCCTTCTATGTAATAGAATGACATGGGTTACACTTATAACAAGTAAAGAAATGTGTTAATATAAAATTGTTATTTAAAAAAAATGTAATATTAAGAAATTAATATTTAAGACTTTTCTTCAATTTGGATAAAGAAGAGAATTATGATAGGTTTGTAGGTCCTCCAAGGTTACTTTAATTTTCTTTAGATATGAAGATGGAAATGGTGAGCCAGAGATCATGACAAGACCTCCAAGCTGGTGTACTCAGTAAATTTATGACCATTACAATATCATATCATCGTAATGTTGTAATTATGATGGTAGGAATTTCTTTGTAGGGTTGGGGTGGGTAGGCACTGTTCACCCCAACCAATGCAGAGCCTCCTCTTTATTTGCCTCCTGTGAATTTAGATCTAATGTCTGGAACAATTGCATCTTAACATATCATTGATCAATTCCAAATCCTACATAATCTCCTTGCCCCCCGGTTGGCCCCATATATAACGCATGCAGTCATTATTCATAACTCAGATCAGTACTTTCTTTCATGGGTGGGACATAGCTAGCAGGGCTTACTTAACCAAATACATGGAATTGGGATCTCTCTCGCATGCATATATCTCTATCAGGAAAGCACCCTATCTATCTACTATCTTCAAACTTCTATTCTCGATGGGTAGTCTATGTCCTCATCTCCGTCCAAATCTCGCACAACTCGCGTTGTATTTCATTGTCCATATAATTTGCTTGACCATTACCTTAAACATTCCCTACTCCTCCTATCGACGACCTCGCAATGCAAATGCTAGTAAATAATCCTTTTACTACACAATGAACTTTCTCAAACTAAAAACTTTTTTTAATTAAGTACCATAAATTCAACTAAACATCTTCATTAATTATTTATAGATTATCCTAAATCATTTTTATAGTGCTTCTTCCATTTCAAAATTTGGACAACAAATATCTAATCCGTGTTTTCAACCTTTTTCTTCAAAGGTATTGAGGAAGTCTTAGAGAAAACTACAATTTAAGAGGCTTTGGGTCTATCAAATGAGATCGTCAAGTGTATGGAATGGACCTCTCGATGAACGCCCAGATGCAGAATTTCAAGTAAGATTTTTGCAAACCCTGTAAACATGATCTTTCCTTTCATTCCCATGTTTTTCAGATCATATCAATGGCCCTTTCTTAAACGAAATGAATGATTAATAGTAGTTACAAAATGTCTATAGTGTGATCTATAAGAAAAGCTTTTCACAGTGTTGTGAGGTGTAAGTCTTTCCCCCCTTTTTCCTGAATATTTGATTGTGTTTTGGCAATGGATGGTCCTTTGAGGCAACCAAGTTTGTTGATCCTCCACTGTCCAACATATAGAATGGATGATGGGTTGGGTTGGCAATATGCGCACCCGATCCTTGGTCTGTTCCAGGATAGAGTAGGCCAAATCAATCTTTTTTTAGCATATTTGTTTTAGGCAAGGTGTTTGGAAATTATTGTGATTGTTATTTTTATCTTTACCTTTCATGGGCATCTTGAGCATAGGTTGGGTTGGCAATATGGGCACCAGCCGATGTTGACGGGTTGGTTCAACATGTGAAAAGTTCATATCCATCCGCATCCTTTGTATTATGTGTTGTTGTTAATGTATATATTGTTAGGTCATGTTAGATATGTTCATTTAATGTGCTTGTCAATAGATGTGTATGTGATAACAGTTATTTGACATGAAATGTATATTAATATGAGGATGTGTGGTGATGATGTTAGATTACAATGTTTGTGTTTTGTTAGATGTGATTTAGATTTGTGTGCTAGCTAATGATGTTTATATGTGCTAGAGGTGTATATAATTGGATGATGATAGTAAATTTGAGTGTGTATGTTAGATGATGTTTATGTTTATTAGATGGTTATCTTCATGATATTTATTATTGATTATATATTGGTGAATTTATATCAAATTTTTATATATGAAATTGCATTCAAAAAGACTTACTTTAATAAAAAATGCGAAGATAGTTTTATAAATTACAAAGTTTAGTATGATTGAAACTATGATTGTAAAATTACGATAAATATTTTCCTATTGCTTAAATAGTTCATTCATATTCATTATAACTTAATTAGTAAAATATTTCAATACTCACAACCAAAAAATAACTAAAGGTAAAATAATTTAGTTAGTTCTTAATAAAATGAAAATGTATAGTAGTTCTTAATAATACAAAAATCATACTATATTAGATTCAAAATTTTGACAGAGTATTTGTTAATAAACAACTCAAGAAATATTATTTAAGAACTAATCTTATAAAACAATATAAATTAGGTTTCAAAATTCACTAAAAACAAGGTGATGAAATATAATAGAATAAAAATAATGTCAAACTAACTCAATATAAACTTTTGACAAATAAAATATTTGATTATTTCTTATTGAACAACTCAAGAAATACTATTTAAGAAATAATCTTATAAAATAATATAAATTAGGTTTCAAAATTCACTAAAAACAACATGATGGAATATAATAAAATAAAAATAATGTCAAACTAACTCAATATAATATTAAAAAAAAAATGTTAAACTAACTAAACAAATTGTGTTAATGTTGACTTTAATAAAATGAAACTAAAATATGTTAATGTTGACTTTAACTAAATTTAATTTATAGATGAAAATTAAACTAATAAATATAAATAGTTTTATAAGATGAAACAACCATAACTATATTATAATATAACTACCAATCTTATTAAATAATATAATTTAGGTTTCAAAAATCACTTAAAAACAACCAAATAAAATATAATACAAAAGGAATGTTAACCTAACTAAATATAATATAAAAATAACGTCAAAGTAACTAAATAAAAATTAAAGGATTCAATTTTTCTATCATCAAAGTTGAATTTTGTTCATGTAAGCCAAAAAAAAAAAAAAATTAACATCTAAAAAAAATTAACTATATAAAACATTTAAATAATGTGGGCTCATAAACAATTTCATCTTCGACTTCATTGCATTTTTCTCCATTCCACGTGGTCAAACGTCCACGGTGTTTACCATATCGTTTTCCATTAATCATTAGTCTTAACAAACTCAGATTTTGGGTCTGAAGTTAAAGGTTAGAAAGTAAAAATAATCCAGGGGCAACTTAGAGAGAAATTTGCATTTTAGAGACGAATGTCAAACTATTAAAAGATTAGAAATATGTGTGTATATGTATATAAGAGAGTCTTTATACTAACCCTCCTCGAGCACCTAATCTTCTTTAAGGGCTAACATATATAATATATTATTATTAAATTTAGGTTTATTTGATATGTATTATGAAAAGTAAGAAAAAATTCCCTAAAAATCATATGACCCGTTTCGAACCATCCAGTGTAATTCATCGTCAAGATTATTATTACTAGCCTAGATCCATATTAACACCGGATCTATCGAGCGTCGAGAGGAATCAAATCTCTCAAGGTGCACCTTGAGAGATTTGATCCCTCTTGGCACTTAATAGATCCGGTGTTAAGATGGATCTAGGTTGGTTTCAGTTGTGTGCGGTCATACAAAATTAGCTGAACTTCTAATTATTTTGATAATTTTAAATATGCTAAATATGTCTAATATTAATTTGGTCATTTTAATTTAAAATTTTCTTAGTTACCTCAGTTTGTTGAGATGAGAGAGACTGTTGGTAAATTGAATGATTTATGAAATACGAATTTTGAGTGCAAAGTGTCTATGTAACAATTTTGATAGATAGAAAATGGGAATACTAAGAATATAGTCACACCTATTAGTTTTTTCACTTTATCATATCAAGCATATGAAAAGAGTAGTTGGAATCATAGACCATTCAAATATTTAACTCGATCTACTATAGTAAACAACATACCTTGTCTAATAGTAGTTTTCTCCAAAGTCAATCATTGTGACCCTTAGAGTGTTAAACTCCAAATAATTTTCAATGGTAGTTATTTTCTATTACTGTATTGGAATGCAGAGTAATTAACAATGTTGAATGATGGAAAATGGGAATAATAAGAATGTAGCCAATTATAAATAGTTTATAGTTTCAAGAAGCAAACATTTTATTTAGGATGAAAATTCAAGCATTGTATCTAATGTTGAATAATTTTTATGTGCTTACATTGAGAGTGTGTGTGTGTGTTTTGTGGGTGAGAAGGAGAGACAATGGGAGATAGAGATATAGATGGGGGAGAGAGGGAAGAAGAGAGAGGCAAAGACGAGGGAGGAAGATATATATATATATATATGGAGAGAGAAATGTGAGAGAGAGAGAGGGAGGGGAAAGGGATGGAGGGAGAGAGATAGATAGATATAGAGAGAGTGTGTGCATGTTTAGGGGCTGAGATAGAGAGATAGAGAAGGAGAGACAATGGGAGATAGAGATATAGATGGAGGAGGTAGAGATGTACTTACACTGAATTCAATGCACATTATTAATCTAATTACTTTGAAATTAATGTACATCAGACATCCTGTTGCATTAAATCAGAAATCAACATCTACACTAAAATAAATGCATGTAGCGCAAACAATCAAATGGGATTAGAAATCAACATCTATACTAAAATCAATGCATCTAGTGAAAGAAATCAAATAGGATTAGAAATCAATATCTACACTGAAACCAATGCATCTAATGCAAGCAATCGAATATGAGTAGAAATCAACATCTATGTTGAAATCAATGCATCTAGTGTAAGGTATTAAATATGATTACAAATCGACATCTAAATTGAGATCAATGCATCTAGTGCAAGTGATTAAATAGGATTAGAAATTAATATCTACACTGAAACCAATGCATCATGTGCAAGCAATCAAATAAGAGTAAAAATCAATATCTACACTAAAACCAATGCATCTAATGCAAGCAATCAAATGAGTACAAATCAACATCTACGCTGAAATCAATGCATCTAGTGTAAGGTATTAAATATGATTAGAAAACGACATCTACATTGAAATCAATGCATCTAGTGCAAGTGATCAAATAGGATTAGAAATCAATTTCTACACTGAAACCAATCTATCATGTGCAAGCAATCAAATAGGAGTAGAAATCAACATCGAAATTGAAATCAATGCATCTAGTGTAAGGTATTAAATAGAATTATAAATTTTCTTCTACACTGAAATCAATGCATATAGTGCATGTGATCAAATATGATTAGAAATCAACAACTACATTGAAATTAACAATTATATCCACAAGACTGATCTTTGCCTCCACATGCTACAAAGGTCACACTACAAGTCTTCTATAAGTTGCAATTCTACTAACTCAATTGTGATTTTATGAGATTGTATATTTTTCTCACTGTCATATATTGTAGGATACTTGGTGTGTGGTTATCACAATGGTAATACTCCAATACAACTGGACTAAAGTTTTAATCTCTGGAATTTTGTACCAATAATCGCATCTTTGGAATTACCATGATTTAGACACACAACTAGCCAAAATCATTGCTCTGATACCATTGTAATATTCCTAATAAGAAAAAAATAATGAATAACAAAGAAACATGCTCATGACAACACCCAAAATATTGCACCCACACATAAATATTGAATACACATACATTGGCGCCAAAAATATGTCTTCTATTAAATATTGAGTTGAATGAGTATAATAAAATCAAGGGACGAGGAACTTGCCATCTTGCTACAGCAAGCGAAGCCAAACCCAGTTTGTGAAAACTCTACCCATGAGTTGGATAATCCTCCCACTAATTCACTATGTTGACCCAGATATTTTTGTTTTTTCTATTGGTAGATAATGGAGGGAACTCTCTTTGCAATGTTTAGAAATTCTTGTAAATTCAATTGGTGCTCCTTCTCAAGTAGCTCGACAAAACGCAAAAGAGAATTGGCCTCAATTGAACCCCTAAGAAAACCCACAAATGAGGTTTACTACCCAGTTTCTTTGCATATACACGCTACTCAGATTTGTTGTAGAATTCCCTCAAAATGGAGCTCCACCTCTCACAAATTTCCTTATAAATTTCTCCCCCAAATTCCTTATGCCTCCAATTCTCAATCTCCCAACTCATGTTGCTCCCTAGCCTCTATATGATTCTGCTAGTGAGGGCTTGTGTAGGACCCATAATACAAAATTCTGGCCTGCCTTAATCCCTAGTTTTCTCCTTTACAAACCACACCAACACTTCAGCAAATGCCTAACCCAACCACTTTCTAATTCCCAGAAATTTTCCCTACACCACAACTACTCTCTCCCACTTGTGTGAATTTCACCAACACCCTAGCCACACACAAACCTAGAAATGAAGCTCTTGTGACAACTTTGGAATGGCTCCCAAATTTCCCAAAGGCTACCCTAGGGTCGCACTCATGGTCTAGCGAAGGAGGAGTTGAAATCTCTGCCTGGAAATATCTTAGTACTAAACAACACTGTGTTTTCTTAGTTGAGGAACTCAAGCAAACAAAATGTTTAGTTGTAAAATTGTCAAAAGGCCCCAAATGTTGGCCCTCCTCTCCTTTTTATGCTTGTTGCCTCCTTTACCCTCCTTGTGGGCCCCTTTTCCCACTAATTCAATCTCCTTCCTCTTCTTCTCTCTCCATCAGTGTGAGCTTCCTAAGGGAGTGTGAATTCCTTCTTTGTGGGCCCCCACAAGCCATTAAGGAATCAGTTTTCTCCTTCCTCCTAAGTCCCATATGCCAAAATTGTCTCCAACGTCCAAAATTGAAGAATTTCGATATGCGTTAGAAATTTGTGAAATTTTGGACATCACATAGAATCTTTAGGGCACAAGGCCAATTGAAAAATAAGGTTCAAAGCCATTACAACAATATACTTATTATGAGCTCAACATGTCATTGGCGAGAATTGAAATTAGAAATTAAATCTTGAGGAAAAACCCCAAGTGCTTCCCTCATTTTGAGGATGTTACCCAAGGTAAATCCTAGAGTCTTCAGGGCACAAGGCCAATCAACAACAAGGTTCAAATCCATCACAGCAATATACTTGTTATGATTTCAACATGTCACTTGCGAGAAAACACATTGCAGTATTTGTAATAACAACCATATATGCATATATACTAAAAAATCATTTTCTTCAACTAGAAACTAATGAAGGATACAAAGCCCACATCTGATCAGCCATCTCCCATGTAGTTTCATTGGGCCCAAAGTGCTTCCATTGCACTTTAACTTTCTCTGTTGCTTGGTTCTGGAGCATGATTTGTTTCTTCTGCAAAATGCACTTAGGTTCTCGCTAGAACTCTCCCTTTGGTTCCACCTACAATACAAATTAATCAATCACATGATTAGCATCCTACACATATCTCTTAAGCAGTGAAACATGGAAAACATCATGGAATTTTATTGTTGGTGGTAGTGCAAGTCTCTAGGCCACTGGTCCAATCCTCTCAAGGATCTCAAAAGGCCTAGAATACCGAGGTGCCACTTGGCACATGACCCAATCCTCAAGGAGCTCCTCTTGGGCTTGATGCACAAGTACACATGCTCCCCAACTTGAAACTCCTTGAATGCTCTATGTTGATTCACATAACTCTTCTTCGTATCCTATGCTACTTTTAAATTCCTCTTAATAACCTGCATCTCCCGCTCCATCTCAGCCAACATATATGGTTTAATAAGCACCATGTTCATTGGATCACTCTAGATGATGGGAGTGTTATAGCTATGCCCGTAAAGAGCCTCAGATGGACTCATCCTCAAGGATTCTCGATACCCATTATTATATGCAAACTCTACCATTGGAAGATACTCCCCCCACTTCCTCTGTTGATGCATGACATACATCATTAACATGCCCTTAAGAATCCTGCCAACCCTCTATGTCTATCTATCAGTGTGCGGAAGATAAGTTGCACTGAAGGATAACTTTGTCCCCAAGCCTGCAAACAACTCCTTCCAAAACCTGGAAGTGAACTTGGCATCTCTATTTGATATGATCTTCTTGGGAACACCATGCAATTTCACTATCTCCCGGATGAATATCCAAGCTACCTCACTAGCTAAATTCATAGACTTCACTGTAAAGAAGTGAGCTACCTTGCTCAACCTATCAACCACAACCATGATGGAATCATGATGATTCGATATCCTTGGAAAACCTGTAATGAAGTCCATGGAAATGACCTCCCATTGCCATTCTAGAATCAGAATAGGTTGTAGCAAACCATTTGGATGCTGGCATTCATTTTTCACCTGTTGATAGTCGAGACATCTAGAAACAAAATCAACCACCTCTTTCTTCAAATTCAGCTAATAATAGAACTTCTTAACATGAAACTCCCTCAAGATAATCTTCTTGAGCTCACTGCTATCTGGCACATAAATCATGTTCCAGAATTCAACTAAGCCATATGTCGTGAGGTGATACTCTTCATCTCTATCACCTTCACCTTGTTGCTGCAACCTATGCTTCATCTTTTGGTACCTATCGTCATGTTTCCATACCTGCAAGATCCACTCCTTGTAAACCTATCCCATAAGAGCTCACGACTCAAATACCATTTAATTGAATTCTCTTACAGAGAGCATCTGCAACCCTTTTATGCTTTCCCTTGATGTATTTGATCTCAAAGTCAAACTCACTGACTATAGTCAACCATCTAGCTTGCATGACATTTAGATTAGGTTGGTCAAACAAGTACCTCAGCCCATTATGATCACTCATCAAAATAAACCTCCTGCTAAGAAGATAATGCCTCCACATATACAATGCATGAATGATAGTTGCCAACTCAAGATCATGAGTCACATAGTTTTTCTAGTGCTCATTCAACTTCATTGACTCATAGCATACCACCTATCCTTCCTGCATTAGAACTCTGCCAAGTCCTTTCTTGCAAGCATTTGGAAGCAAATGCTTCAACTGCTCAAAACTATTTGCACACTCCTCATTCCATTCAAACTTCTTTCCTTTTCTCTGCAAATATGTGATAGGATATACAATCTTGGAGAAGTTCCTAATGAACCACCTGTAATAACCTGGTATTCCCATGAACGATCTGGCCTAATGCACATTTCTAGGAGTTGGCCACTGCTTGTTAACTTTAATATTTTCCGATTCCACTATTATACCTTCCTTGGAAACAAAATTCCCCAAGTAATGAACCTGGGACTAAAAGAAAATACACTTTCTAAGCTTGGCATACAACTGATGCTCTCTCAACAATCTCATCAATGAACACGATCACAAACATTTCCAAGTAAGGACACAACAAATTGTTCATCAAGCTAGAGCATCAGTAAGACCAAAATGAACCACTACAAACTCATAATGCCCATACATGGTATGGAATGTGGTCGTGTATATATCTTCTCCTACGATGCGCACTTGATGATATCCTTATCTCAAATCAATCTTTGAAAAAAAAATTGCTCCCTTCAGTTGATCAAACAAGTCATGGATATGCGACAATGGGTACATGTTCTTGATGGTCACCTTGTTCAACTACCTATAATCAATGCACAATTTGAGAGTGCCATCATTCTTTTTTACAAACAACACTGGTGCACCCCAAGGCAGCACACTTGACCTTATGTATCCTTTGTCAAGCATTCCTTAAGTTGCAACATCAATTCCACCAACTCCGGAGTACTCATCCTGTAAGGTTCCTTTGATGCTAGAGTTGTTCTTGGTAACAACTTAATAGAGAAATCCACTTCCCTTTGAGGTGGTAAATCTGAAATATTTGCAGGAAACATAATCTAAAATTGCTGCAAAACAGGTCCTTCTTCAAGACTTCCTCATCCTCAACATCCTTTCCTCACTATAAATATGCACTATAAACAATACACAACCCTTCCTACAACTGTGCTTAGTTTGCATGGTTGTAACCCTTCTTTTTTCCATCATCATCTAGGCACTCAATGGCCTTCTCATAACAATCTATCTTGGTCTTGTGAATAAACAACCAATCCATGCCCAAAAGCATGTTATATGGACCCAAGGGAAGCACATTTAGATGTGCTCATGTAGGCATACGATTAAGCTCAATTGGAAAAGATGTCTCCCAATGATGAACTCTTCGCTTGCACCCTGTAGTCAACTACACCAACCAAGATTCTACATGCACTTCTTTACTCAAATGACATTGATCCAATAGTTCAGGACTAACATAACTATAATTAGATCTAGGATCAATCAAAATGGAAACAAATCAATCACAAAACTTACCTTCATGTCAATAATAGATGTCTAATGATGTTCTTTCCTGTTATTAAGTGTTGCATAGATATGAGGAATGCTCTGACCAACATCCCCAACTTTGTGTGCCTCTTGGGCACTATAGATTTAAGGCCTACCACCCTTGGACAATAGAAAATCCTTCTTTCGATAATCCTTGCCACAAATCCAACACTGCAATGGTCCCCTATCGTTACCTTTATTTTGTTGTTCTTCAGGCCGAGATCCATTTCCTTTCTCAACTGCATTAAAATTCTTATAAGGAGCCACCTTTTCTTTCTCACTTCTATCCTAATATTTTCCTTGCTTCTAAGGCCATTTTCCCTTAGTCTTCTCATTTCCTTTCCAGTCATATTTATTCTTAGGCTTGCGCTCTGACTACTCATAACAATGCTTCAATTTCCGAACGGCTTACTCCAATGACCAAGGTTCATCAAACTCAAATTGGTCTCTAAATTCTACTAGAAACCCATTGATGAACCTTTGAATATTCACCTTCTCATCCTTAAGGTAAGATACATACCTCAAAAAATTGAGGAACATGCTAGTATACTCATCATCTATCATAGAACCCATCTTCAACTCGTAGAAATCCTTGGCCCTGTCATCATAGTATCTCTCGGACAAGTATTTCTCCTTGTAAACTGTCTCAAACTCATCCCAGACCAATTCCTCTTCTCTAATGCTTCATAAATTCTTCACATCCTCCCACCAGATATATACTTTCCCTTTTAGACTAAAAGTGGTTATCTTGGCTTCCATGTTCTCTAAATAGTCATGCAATTTGAAGAACTTCTTCATCCCAGGTAGCCATGCTTCTCCATCCTTTGATTTATTCATCTCTCCATTAAAAGTAGGAGGCTTGACTTTCTTAAACTCCTCTAGAAATTACTCACTTCTCCTATGGTGTTGACAGCGATGATAATGTTGTATCTTGGAAGAAGAGCTAGAGCAAAACCCATACATACCATTCTTCCTGTCAGCAATAATATGCCACTCCTCACTATATCCTCCTTGTCCAACTCGTGTCTCCTCTTAGACGTGCAACGATCTGCTCCATTAGTCTTATCCTTCAGTCTATTTGCATGAATGTTCCCCATATGTCTTTGCTTCTGCAACTTTGAAATACTTTGTAGAATCACTACATTAACCTCTGCCTACTTTTCTTGAGCTCTGGAAATCCTTTCCTATGCCTCAACCAATCTATTATTATCTTCTCTGCAACTTCTTATCTCTACCCTTAAAATCCTCAATGTATTTGCTAGATCAGGAAAATACACTTCTCCTTGCTGCTCAACTAACTTTTCCCATTCCATGGAATTCACGTTAAGCCTGTAAGGGGAGTCATGTGAACTGTAGTCCACCATTTTTCTCTTCATATTTGGCCTTCTCTTTCGTACAAGAATTTCATGTTATATAAACCAAATATAAACATAAACAAAATCAAACCTTGGTGAAGTTCAAGGGACGTTATTACATCTACACAAATCAGTCTAGATTAGCCCAATACATATACATACAGCATGACATCTACACATCAACATCATGCATGATGACACAAGGCTACAATAACAACCACATGCATGATAACCATAACCAGCACAATGCATGTATAACAATACACATGTAGCCCATCCAATCCAAGTGTTTGAACCTAGAACCTCAGATACCAATCTGTAATGCCCCACCCCACATTTTCCCTCACAAGCTCTTCAGTGTAAACATGAGTTGGGTGCTACTAGACATGACCTGACGTCCAAGTTCCAGGTATGGAAATGGAGCCCACAAACTGAAAGCTTATTGCCATCCCTTAGGGACTACGGATCACCCAGGGGCCTGAGAACCACCCCAGGTGATCAATCCCTGAGTTGGAACTCTTTTTCACTGATCTAACTCCACAATTGCACCCTTAAGACATTGTGAATGTGGTTATGAAGCTCCAACTATACCCATAAGCCTGCCTAGATGTGATTATGACCCAATTTTCTTAGTTCATGTGCATGTGGTCGTGATATCTATGCCACTTTTCTAGAAAATCCTCCAGACCACTGCCCATAATTGCCTGTAAGTTTCCAGAAACATAAATAAGGTGATAACAAAGACTAACCATTCAAAACTTGAACAAGATCTTAACAAGAACATGACTAGTACATGATATGCCAAAACATATAACCTACAAGTCATGAATGTATATCTGATCATAAATTTCTGAACTTCATCTAAGAACCACCAAGAAGGCACAATGCCCTCTCAAGCTAGCTACAAAAAAACTTGTTATCCCATGCATTCATCAACCATTCAAATACTTATCAAATATTAAATAAGATCCATAGCTAGAGCACATCAAATAACCATGCATATAATAGAATAGGAACCAAGACAAATCTGCCATAAAATAAACATAATAACAAATATATGTGCTCATTAATTAGATTATAAGAAGAGCTCATGTGAACTTATGCAAAATCCAACCAAGTTAGGGACTTCCTGATCAGGTGCTTAGTATTGAGCTCAAAAATCAAAGTTCTCATAATGGCTCGAAACCTAAACGAATGCATCTGTCTTAGTAAAACGATCCTAACGTAACTCATTTCATTGAAAATCGAGTTCGTATGAGTAAGTTATTGAGTTCTGTCTGCTTTTCCAAACATGAGAAATTATAAAAAAAAATGCACAGTCACTACACATTCAACAGTCTGTATTGTTGACGTGGCAAGTGACTGTGCAAGGTCAAAGTTCAGCCAACATCCAATCAAATCTCGCCAAGTGTCATGTTCTTATTGGTTGTCAAGTGTGGTGTGTTGGCAATTATTTATTGTTTTATAATAGACCAATGAGGAGGGGACAAGTGGCAAGGCCGGAGGTCGCCATGTGTCCCTCCCCAAAGGTCGGCTCGGCGCGCATTCTACCAAAATTATATGGCACGCCCGGGGGGGGGTCAAACCTAGGACCTGCTCCGCAACAACAGACAACCTTACCGCTACACCACACATTAGTTCTTAACATACAATGTTGTCTACGCACCTCAAGATGGTATTACAGGTGCTATGGGAGCACCACCTTTATGTCAAGTTTTGTAAATTTGATTCCTTTCAATCATGAGTGTATTAGTTGGTCATTTCATTTCAAAAGGAGTGGAAACAAATCTTGAGAAGATCAAGGCAATCATGGAATGGCCTATCCCTCAAAATGTATCAAAAGTAAGATCCTTTATGAGATTGATAGGATACCATAGGAGATTTATCCAAGGGTTTTCAAGGATTTGACATCCTTGCAAATTTTATTTTATTTTTTTAATTTACATTGTGTTTTTTCTTCTTTTATTATGGTCCTCTTGATGAGATTCTCTTTGTTGGTATTGTGGGGAAGTCACTTTTGAGGGATGAAATTTAGAATCACTATTCGTGGCTAACCATTGTGAGGTTGGGTGTGATCAACAAAGATGCTACAATCTTTGTTGTAAGGGTTAAGAAGATTTTCTCTTACGTCATCTCATATGATTGGTTTGGATTCCTTGTTGGTAGAGGGATATGTGAAGCCACATGGTTGGCCCAAGTGGGTCTTAATTCAATAAAATAAAATAAAATCTTCCATCTATGGTTTTGAAGCTATATCTCACCAAGGTTTATGATAGAGTGAGTTGGATTTAACTTAATTTGATGCTTTTGCATGTGAGTTTTAGTCCTTCAATGATAAAATGTATTATGATATGTATTTATTCTATATTCTTTGTAGTTCTCGTAAATGGATTTGCTTCAAATTTCTTTAGAATTATTATAGATCTAAAATAGGGATGTCCCCTAACATTTTTTCTTCTGATTAGTTGTAGAAGGTTTGAGTAGGTCTATTAAAGAAGCAAAGTCGGGTTAGGGTCCGTAAAAGCGGTCATAATTGGTGGTACTCTATTTTAACTCATTTACTTTTTATGGATGATGTTTGACTTTTTACAAATGAGAGTATGAGGGAAGTTAGGAAGTTGTAGGAAACCTTGGATTTGTACTATATAGCTACTAGTATGGAGTTGAAATTTCAAAAACCATCAAGTTATTTTAATGGGTTGGGTGTTAATGATGTTCAAATGTTGATAATAATGTTTCCCTTTAAGTTTATTAAATTTAATGAGTTTTTAAAAGTATTTGGGTTATCTTCTGAAGCCAAATGACTATCATAAGAGCGATTGGGCTTCAATGGCAGGGAAAACAAAAGTTAGGATGAATCATCGGTGTTACGGGTGGTTTTCTATTAGAGGTTAGCTAACTCTAATACAGTTGTTTTTTGAAGCAATTCTCGTCTTCTAGCAATTTTTGGTTGATATTAAAAAATAGATTTTATAAAGAGCTAGGAGGCCATGTCTTAGATTTTTGTGGTTTGGGTGTAAGGAGGAAGGGAAATTCCATTACTCAAATTGTAGTATATAGCCAAGTCAAAAGAGGGGGGTGGGTGGGTTTGGGTGCCAAAGAACGTCTATTCTATTTGGCACCTCTTTTGCAACTAATAATTTATGGAGGGTATTATCAAGGGATAGCTTGTGGAGGATAATTATTGATTAAAAATACATAAAGCTAAGAACTATCACAGAGTAAATCAAGAGTCAATGGAAAAAAAACATAAAAAAAAAATGTTTCCAATCACTAGAAGGCCATTGTTTTGGATTTTCCTCTTATATGCCTACATTTGGCTTGGAAAGTTGGTAATGGGGAACATGTCAAACTAGGCATTGATACTATCATCAGTCGTGGTGTATATATGGAGCTACTAGAAGATAAGATTATTGATCTACATGGCATAAAGTTCTTTTCTCTTCATGATGTAAGTGATCTTATTTCCATTGACCGTTGGTATCAAAGATTGTTATAGGCATGGTACTTGGGATTGTGAAGGCTTCTTGTAGATTTATAGATGGCTCATGCAAGTCTACTAAGGGGTCATGTTCATTTAAGGGAGGAAAATGACTCTTTGGCATGGGATTATACTAAATTTGAGGGTGAATATTTAATGTGATTGGGTTATAAAGCAATTTTCATTTATGATCCATAAGACCTTGTTTGGTGGTGGGAATAACTATCAAAGTTATAGGAACGAAACAAGACAAGAGTTTCAAGTGGTTGGCCCCAAAAGATAAGCTCCTAACTTGGGATGTTTTCAAGAGAATACATAAACAAGGTAAAGTTATTACTATGATGTATAAGTCAATGAAATAACATATTCTCCTAATATTAGTTAATTGTCTGTAGTCTCAGCAATTATTAAAAGATGTTGAATCATTCACATGTCTTTAAAATGTAGAAAATAAGAACATTGTTGAAGAATGTTTGATTAAATAGTTTGGGAAAAAAAAATTAAAATCACTTAGAAATTTATCTTAATTCATGTATTAAGGGATTTGGTTGGTAGGAAACTATCTTTGAAGAAAAAATAATTCCTTCTTTTCAATTTTATTTTATAAAGTAAGCACTATGTTTCCTTCTATCGGATAGCCAATTAATAACTCAGTTTTAGTTATTAATTGGATGAGTGGTAAGATATTAATTAGATGAGTTAGTAATGAGCTTTGCTTTTCAAAATATTTTTTAATTTCTATGATTTTATATAAAAAATTAATTATATAAATAAATAAAATTTATAAAAATAAATTAACTTAAATCCCATTCGTCGTTTTGCTTTTTTGACCTATAAGTAAGGTTTTTACAAACCCTGTAAGCCTGATCTTTCTTTCCATTCCCATGTTTGTCGGATCAGATCAGTGGAATGGAAGGAATGATTAATAGCAGTCACAAAAATGTTTATAGCGTGATCTATAAGCGAAGCTTTTCACAGTGCTGTGAGGTGTGAGTCATTTGAGGCAACCTAGTTTCTCGATCCTCTGTCCAGCGTATAGAATGGATGATGGGGACACCCGATTTTGGGCTGGTTCAAGGAGAGAATAGGCCATATCCATCCATGCCATCTATCTCTTTTAGCATATTTCTTTTAGGTAGGGTGTTTGGCAGCTGATGTGCTTGTTGTTTTCACCTTTACCTTTCATGGGCATCAGAAGCATATGTTGGATTGGCAATAATGGCACCAGCTGATGTTGACGGGTTGGTTCAAACTGGGAAGAGGCCAGATCCGTCTATTTCCTTTGTAGGGAAGAGGTCAGATCCGTCTATTTCCTTTGTATTTCTATTTTTGTTTTAGCCAGGGTCAGGGGACTATAGTGCTTTGCAACTGTTGCGAAACCTTTGTGATTATAGGTTCTCTGATTAAAGATGCTCAAGTCAGGTGCAGGTGAAGACACGGCTTACAGATGCTGACCGAGTTCGTTTAAATGGTGTAAAGGTATGGTGGCAAGGGGAAAGCATCTTTGTTAAAAGTGGTCTTTAACAACTTTAAGGGCAGTAATATCCTCTACGATGCTATTTGGGTCACAGTTTTTCAAGATTGTAAAAATCTTTGATTGTTGTTGTAGGGGACAGGAAATTCGTTGTGGTATTGGACGAGTTGTGGAGTCAAGGTCGCATTTCCTACTCAGAGGAAGGATCTGATACAGAGAAGTCTATTGAAATACAGCCCCTCTCTGGACACGAAGCGTGGATGTTCACAAGAATAGCTTTCAAAGAGGTCCATGCTCCTATGGAATTGGAAGACTCTGTTGCGGACGACTATAGATGTTTTCCTTTGGCATTAAACGCAGTATCCACAGCAATGAAGGGCAAAAGCTGTGTGGATGGATGGGAGATTTCTTTACCTTTCATGAAACCCTCAGATCCATCTCTTCCACACACTCATGCTCCCGTTGGTCAAGAGTTGTATTGGCGATTAAAATGGAGTTATGATTCCTTGCCCCATTCAAACGTCGAGATTTGCTTCTTCTCTTCTGCTATGCTTATGGGAGACGCAGGTTTGATGTGGACAAATTAGTACAAATATAGATTGCCCAAGGGCTTGCTATGAGTAAAAAGGGAACCCATTTAATGGGCATGGCCATTGGGCGCAATTATGGAAAACTTCAGGTAGATCGTGGTTTGTTTCAGAGTTTTAAAAATAAGGGGACTTAGGAAGTCAATAGGGCATGCCAGCGAAGAGCTCATGATAATGTTCTTCGAGACATGGCAATTTATGTTTGAGTTCCTCACATATAATGATTCAGAGTATGTCTCTGAATCAAGGATTTGCCTGAAGAGATATGCCATCTTTCTAGACTTCAATTATTTAACGTTTTCATTTTCTGGACGTCTAGAATCATTTCCATCTAAGATTGGAGAGCATCTCTAAACGAATGGATGCTTGAACTTATGGATGATTCCACATGAAATCTCTAAACTAAGCACTCTGTATTCAATAGTCAACTGAAGTGCCTGGAGTTGAAGGGTCTCAAAAATCTGACACGTCTGTTTGTCAAATATTAAACAAGAATAAAGTCAGGAATTAAAGAAAGCATAATAGGGGATTGGCTGGAGATGAGGCACTTATGGTTGAAGTACAAAGAAAAATTATTGAAGTAATGAAGGATCTTCCCCAGGACATGAAGAAGCTACCCAGGTTCATCATGGCTTGTTACCATGGGTATCAAACAATGGACTGTGGAATGATACTGCCCAAACTCTGTTCATGTCTTGACCATATATCATTGACCTTCGAAAAGATTTCCGACAGCCTTGGAGAAGCTATCCCATTTGGGTCACGGGAAACACTATTTTGCAAAGAGAATTACTTGAAACTGTGCCTCCAACAATTAGTCAGAAAACTGGGGAACTGTAAGTAACTGTAATTCTTATCCTTAAAATTTCATCATTTTCTGTTATAAATGTGATGGTGGTTAAATGAATGTATAAGATTTTTAATATGTATTATGTATGACTTTTTGCTTATAAGTTTTAGTTAACAATCGTTGTACAGGAAACCACAGTGGGGCTAATGGAGATGAGGAAGAGGAGCCACAGCCTTCGAAAGAAGATCCTTGTGGCAATTGAGCTTAGCAGCAATGCCCTACCTTGCGGGAAAACCTGAGAATTTCTCATTAGGTCCTTTTCAAGAGATATTCAATATTTGTCATGCTAGTATTAGTAAGTTGGTCTTATGGGAGGTGTATAACACAAAAATTGTGTACATTAGGAAAATTTCTTTCAACTTGGAATATTGTTTGAACTTCATTTTATGGGGATGATGCATTGTTCACTGCCAAAGAGTCTGAATTTGCATGATTGAAAAGCGTAGCTTGGATGATGCTACATGCACATGTTTACAGAAGAAAACTAGGTTTATTTGTTGCTTCTCTGTCAAACACGGATGTCAGATCGGATATAACTGTCACCATTCATAATTTGACATATGACTTGTCTGCATATATCCATTGCAAGAATGTGGCATTCAATACTGCAAAGCCGAGTTGGTTTTCCTTGATTGCATGAAGGTTGATTGAATTGGCATTGAATTGTTACCCATCTAGCAGTGTTCTTAATCATCATTTTATGTATTAAGGTTGATTGATTTGGCATTGAACTGTTACCCATCTAACAGTGTTCTTAATCATCATTTTGTGTATTGCATAATCATCTTACCATTTCTGAAAAGTTCTACTTTTGTATGGGATAATTTTGTTGGGTTATGAAGGTGGTTATAATTAGGGGTCTGAGTGGTCAGGTGTTGAGATTTAGAAAGCGTGTAGTTCTCTTTTGGTAGCTAAAATTAGGATACCAAGCATAAGTTATCAAGCAACCACAAATATGTTGTTAATATTTAGATAGCGCGTGGTTACCACACTAAGCAACATTGTGTGCTCTTCTTAACTGTTTACAACCAAGTGATAAGAAAGTTGAGTTAAACTTTCTCGCTGATTCATCATTGCATCAACTTTTATTGAGTCCTTGCCACACTCCCTTTTCTGGTTTTCTTGCCATTTGTCCAGTATATGTTGGTTGATTATTGTTCTGCTAATATCGTTGTCAATCTAGGAGTGTACCGGCAGTGAGTTTGTGTATTTCCTTATTTTTTCTGATTTTCATAACATGAAATACTGTGATACTGTTGAGTAAAAAATGAATAGGAATGATGTGTTAAGTTTCAGATTCATTCTGTATACACTATATAGTCAGCTAATTTAATGTATATATGAAGTACTTTTCCATTAACTTATTAATTGAATGTATATATGAATTACTGTTCCATTAACTTATATAGTTATTTGTTTCAGTTGGTACTCTGTCCATGTAAATATCAGCAGTTGTCAGGTCTGAGGTGACTCCACTGTGAAATTATTTCAGTGATTTGCTTCAGCACAACATGGCATTACATATTTAAGGAATTGTAATTTTAATGACTCACTGAAAAAATTAAACCGTAGAACCAGAATTGATGAATAATGGCAACGGTGTGCTAGTGGTTTCATGAAAACTATATTAAAGAATGTATGGCCTTTGATAAATGGAGTGCATAGTCTGTCTGGGCGGTCTTGTGTACGATATATGTGGTCAGACCTGACCGCCAATGCCAAGGCGGAAACTCCTATTTCCAACCCCATAGAAAAGTAAATGTTTCCTGACATGCAAGGCAAATAACTTTAGCCCTCTGAGTGACAGCACGCAAATCGAGATAGCAGCCTGGAGAGAGAGGGATAAACCTATTTGCCTTGCATGTCAGGCAGCATTTACTTTTCTATGGGGTTGGAAATAGGAATCGCTTGCCAAGGCCAAGGAAGCATTGATGTGATTGGAAGTTACGTATTCTGGAATGGGCATGAACCAAAAGAAGGCACTTTTTTATCATTTCATAACTATCGTACAATTAAACAAATATCAATTCTCAAATCCCATCTTCAAAATAGTCTTTATGGTCCTTTTTTTCTAGTTTCATGTTCGGTAGCTTGTGCCTTTTCTGATTGGCCACTAACATAACGAAGGATTTTTATTCATGTCATTGTGCTGAGGATTGCTTCAATTTAGTTAAGTTTGGCGATATTGCTCAGCCAGCCGGGCTCTATGTCATTATAAGGATTGGTTTGTTTATTGTGGTTGAATGGATTTTTGGGTTTGTTTTTTTCTATGTTGCAAGGGATTTACCCCTCTCCCCCTCCTCAAAAAAGGGTTTTTATTCATGTTATTGCATTGAGGATCGTTTCAATTTTGCCAAGCTTGTTGCAATTGCTCAATGAGCAGGGTTCTATGTCATTATAAGGATTGGTTTATTTAGTGTGGCTGAATGGATTTTTCGAGTTGTTTTTCTATGTTGCAAGGGTATTTGCTCCCCCCCCGCGCAAAAAACCCGCGTAACTTTTGTCTTCGCATTCTAGGGTTTTTTGGACCTTTGAGAACCGTCCTCAAACTGTTGGGGACTTCATTGAGGACTTGCTGGTAGTCCACTTGTACATTCTTCACCTTTGTGAGACACAAGGTGTAGGTTTGAATGCGCATATACAAGATCCCCAATTTTGTACGATCCCAACTTCTTATGCTTCAGAATGAATGAAACTAGAGGTGGTCCAATTCTGTTCAACTGATGAAGAGCTTGTTACTTGTGAAAACATACGAGTGGCAAGACATCACAAATAAACACCATTTGCCCCATGACAAGTCCTCCATTTAACTAGGTTCATTGTCCTCCTCATCCAAAACTGATGTATGCAAAATTCTCTAATCTAGCAGCAAAACAAGCAAATTCCTCCCTTGCATTAATTTGTAAAGAAGTTGGAAACTACCTTCGAAAATATTTCTTCACTCCATTGACCCCCTCCTTTTCCCTATGTTGAGACTTCTTCTGCCCATTGCTTTGAGCAATAAATTTTTTATCATAAAATTTTGTATTTAGAGCATGTGCACACAGAGCATGTGCCAAAGTGTGCAATGGAGTGTTAAAATCCATTCCACTTTGTAACAATGATGGACCTCAAATGCTCCACAAAATTAAAATCAACAAAAGGAAGAGTAAAAGCCTCTTGTGTAATAATTTCCATAGTGTTATCAACCATGGTATCAATGCCATCATAAACCTCTCCCAAGAAAGGTTTTCCTATGTTTGCATCTAGGAGAAGATCAAATACAGGTAATGTGAACTTGAGCAAGAAATCAATCTGGCTCCAACAATCTTCATCAATCAACACCCTCTACACCATACTTGCCCTCTTTGAATGTGACTCTCTCAACTCAACGCAAGTTGCACCCACACCATACTCATTAATGCAAGTTTGACTTCAAAAATGTGGCGCAACATGATGAAGTTTGAGACAGATATTGTCTCGGTACTTTGAGAAATTGTAATTTGGAGTATTCTTCATATATTGATCGAGATTAGCGGTAATTGGAGATGAATTTTATAATCTCCATAGCCTGCCTCATGAATTCCTTAATCCCTTTTGTTTTACTTCAATCTCTTCTAAAATCATATTTAGATTATGGATTGTTAGGGCTCCAGGAAACTCTCCTAGGTTGTAGCTTGGAGATGCCTGGTAACATATAATCTTCAATATGGTTCTAGGAACTTAATGGGATGGGTGATGGTTTAGTTCAAGCCAGATAACCACTTCTACTCTATTTTCACTTCAGACATGCATGAACACCCTCAGACTACAAGGCTTTAGACCACCAATGCTCAACAATTTAGGAATTAGGTGAATATGGAGCATATTGACCACACCAGCAGATACACACAACCATGTGATGGCCGGCTGCAACCAGTAAAGAAACTTGTAGATCTAATCTATTAATGCAAAGACAAGATGACAGTTGTTTTGCGTCAGACACAGAAGAAACCTGAGTGGCCTACTCACGATACATTCAATATTTCAATACAAAGATAAGAAGACAATTATCTGGTATTAAACATGGAAGCAATCATGAATACAGCGCCACAGGCACAAGCTTAGAATAGAGAAGAAATGGACAGTGAGCATGTAATAGCAAAAGAATCTTGCATTGCTGAAAATGAAGATGAGACGCTGCAAGTTGCAGAGTGTCTACAGTCTCCAAAAGTTGAACCTTACATCAAATGCAAGCGCTCATTACAACTTTCTAGTGGCTATTTATAATCTTTCATTACAACGACCCCCTGGCCTTTTAGGGATGGGGGTCTTTAATTGACCACCAACGACTATTAACTGTCTGATACTGTCTTTGGATGTAGTTGCTTTCTTTGTTACGAAAACTCCATTAGTTCTAGTACTGTGTTGTCCTTCACGTGGTTGGATTGATTATGGCAGTGGAGTCCCATGACTGTTTAATTCTGTTGCTGAGTCATGCTATGTCCCTTTCTCCATTTGGTCATGCTCTCTATTTAATTCGGTTGTTGGGCTCAGACTGGACGTGGGGATGGAGCGCATGAGCAGATGAACGGCGAGGATGGTAGTGGATGGTGGCTGTCAGATCGAGGAGACGTGTGGCAGAGATCAATTTGCAGAGGCTAACGGTCATGGTGGGAGCGGGATATGTCCAAGCCGTTAGATCTTCAAGCAGGTAGATCAGACGGTTATCGAGTAGTGGGGTTGCGCGGGCTGTAACGAGTTGGGTGGTTTACTCTGGGCGGTAATGATTTTTTTCATCTCACGGTCATCGGACGGTAAGCGGTAATTGCCCAAAGTCGAGGAATTCCATTCAATGAATGACACGTAGTGGTGGAGGAGAGAGAAATACTGCCCATATCACTCGGGGTATTGCCCGTGCAATATGAGCGAGCACTGTCATATCTGGCAGAGGTGATCCAACGGTGGGGGCCAATCGGGAAGGTTGCCTTTATCAGGATGCATATGGGCCGTTGGATTGGCGGGAGAATATCAATGGCGGGGATGCGGTGAGGCATTTTATGAGTGTGCAAGGGCATATGGTTGGGTTTTATGGGTACTTTGGCTTTGCGCTTGGGGCTAAGGCCAAACATGGGGATTTTGTCAGGTTAAAAGGTTAATTTAGGAAATGGGAAGGGAAAAATGTGAGTGAGGTGAGAGGAGAAGGGGAAAATGACCCATGTGGGGCCCTTTTAAGCACAACAAAGCAGACCAAGCGTTCCTTTCAAACTTCAAAGAATCAGCGTTGAACCTTAGAGCTAACACTAGCTCCTTCTGGGGATGAAATCCTCCCTGTGAGGTTTCAAGAACCGTAGACCATTGCCTTGTACTTAAAAACAATATCATAAGCATTGCCTAGTATTCCATTGGGCATGGAGACTATTTAAGCCTACACTAAAAACTGTAAAAGAACATATTTACAATGCATAGGCCTGAAAGCCTTAAACAAAATAAACTTTCAAAATCTGCCCATTGGTTGGGCCATCAAAAACTGTTTCTCCTTCCAGACTTTGCAGCATGAAAGTATTGTTCCCCTGGACCTGAGAGATGACAAACGGTCCTATCCACAGAGCATCGAATTTACCATGATTTCCTTTCTTTTCTTTCAGTGCATCCCATTTGAGAGCCCAGTTCCCAACCTAAACATTATTCGTCTTTGCCTTTCTATCAAAAGCTTCCTTCACTTTCCTTTGGTGTACTGCAAACTTCTCAATCAATTGATCTCCAATCTGATGAACTTTAGCCAAGTCACTCATTCTTCTTGCCATGTCACTTTCCTCGTTTTGCTCGTCTTGCAAGAATTTGGCCACTGGGAGGGTCAATTGAAATGGGAAAACAACCTCACTGCCATATACCAACTTGAATGGAGAATTCCCTGTGGATTTCTTTGTTGTCACCCTGTCAGCTCACAATGCAAACTTCAGCTTGGAATCCCAGTTCCTTTTGTTTTCTTCCAGCAGCTTTTTGATTATCCTTGCTAGGCTTTTATTGGATGATTCTGCTAGGCCATTACCTTGAGGATAATAAGAGGTGGAATGCACTAGTTTAATGCCCATTGAGTCACACATGTCCACCAACTCTTTTTCCCTGAAAGCTACTACATTGTCTATAACCAATTTCTTTGGGCAGCTGAGCCTGGTGAAAATGTTTTATGTCAAGAACTTCATGACAATTTGGTGATCTGCTTTCTTAGTGGAGATGGTCCCAATCCATTCAGTAAAATAATCAGTGGCTACTAGGATCCATCTATGCTGGCCACTGGAATGTGGATTAATCTCTCCTATGAAATCCAAACCCCATTGTTGGAATGGGGCACTGATATGTATTGGCTTCAGGGGCAAAGACTTTAGTTGTTGCCTTCCTACAAATCTCTAGCACTTGTCACAAGATTTTACGAATGAAAACACATCAGAGAATAGGGTGGGCCAATAATACCCAACTCTCAGGGTCTTGTGCGCTATGGTTTTCCAATAATGATGCCCTCCACAAATTCTGGAATGAAACTGGTGAATGACTTCCACAAATTTCTCTTTGTCTAGACATCTTAAGGGGATTCCAGATGGGTCCCTCCAATAAAGCAAGTTTTCATGAATACAAAACTTGGTCGCTCTGAGCTTAATGGTCCTGGCTTGGCTTGAACTAAGGCCTGGAGGAACTTCCAACTTCAACGAAAATTGAGCTATTCTAGAAGATCATTCACAAGAAGCTATATTTTCATCCAAAGACTGATTTTGCTTTCGTTCTTTTGTTTCTTCAACCTCTGAATCTGTACCCATGTAATTTATTTCCAGCAGTCTGCAATTTTCTTTAGGCATCAGTTGAGCTAGGCCCTGGCCTTTGACAAACTTGGTGGGCTTCAATTCTATGTTGAACTCAATGAGATTTGAAATCCATTTAGCCCTTCTTCCATCAACATTTGGCTGAGTTAGGACATCCTTTACTGAGGTAGAGGGTACAAAGGCAATTGCTTCGAAGTGTAGAATGTAAATTCGGAAGGCCTTTAAAGACTTGATAAGAGCATAAGCCTGTTTTTCAATAATGTCATATCTTAATTTAGCATCTCTTAAAGTCTCACTGAAAAATGCCACTGGGTGCTCTGTACCTTCATCATTTTTCTGCAACAGGATTGCTACAAGGGTGTCACAGGAAGCAAAAGAGAACATATGGAACTCCTTGTTATAGTCTGGGCTAATTAGAATGGGAGCTTCCATAATAGCTCTTTTGATGGCTTCAAAAGATTTTCTTGTTGCTTCTGTCCATTTAATCCATGATCCCTTCTTCAGCATGGAGGTGATATGTTTCACTAGTTCTGCAAAATTTGGAATAAACCTCCTTACAAAGTTCATCTTACCCAGAAAGGATTGACTGTCCTTCTTTGACCTTGAAATAGAAAATGTATGTATTGCTTTGACTCCTTCTGGGTCAATCTTAACACCTGCAACGGAAACAATGTGCCCTAAAATTTTGCCTTCTTCCAGAGCAAGCTGTGACTTCTTGGGATTTACTGAAATCCCAAACTTTCTACACTTCAAAAACACCTTCTTCAGATGTTGGATGTGATCTTGATGATTGCTGGAGTAAACTGTTATATCATCAAGGTAGATCAAGACAAGCTTTTCCTTTTCTCCCCTGAAATCTATATCCATGGCCCTCTGAAAGGTGGCCCCAACATTCATCAATCCAAAAGGCATCTTGGAGTACATAAACGTGCCCCAAGGAGTGGTGAAGGTAGTCTTTTCTTGGTCCTCTGGATGCGCAACAACTTGGTTATACCCTGAAAATCCATCTAGGAAAGACATAACTTTAGCCCCTAAAACCTTCTGCAGCAAATGTTCCATCTTGGTCAGGGGATAGTTGTCTTTCTTAGAACATTTGTTCAAGTTCCTGAAATCAACACACAGCCTGATTTCCCCACCTTTTTTTCCTCACAACTACCGGGTTGGCTACCCACTTCGAATACCTCAATGGGACTATGATCTTGGCAGCCAACAATTTCTTAATTTCCTTTTCAATCAAACAGAGAAGCAGAGGGCTTATGGGTCTCAATTTCTGTTTGAAAGGAATGGTGTCTTTCTCTAGTGGAATCTTATGCTAGATGATGTTCTTGTCATAAGTCTTAAGGTCACTATATTCCCAGGTCAAAACATTGGAAAATTGCTTCATTAGGTTTCAATATACAGAACTTTGGGCAGCAGACAAATGGGTGGACAAATTTATATAATTTGGATGATCCGGGCTCCCTATAATGTGTCTATGGACTGCAAACTCATTATCTTTCTAGGTAGGCTTATAAGGCACATCATTATGGCCAAACAGTTTCTCTAGAGGTACCAAACCTTTAGGTATATGGTTACTAGGCAATTGTACAATGTTGTCCTAGCCAATTTTGCTTCTTAGCTGAGACTGATGGCCTCCCTCCACGGTTTCATTATCTTGATCAATTTGCATCTCAGAGAATTCATTAATGACCTCATCTCTGTATGCTTTCAGCCTGGGGTGTTTTGCTTGGAACATTTTGTTCACATGTTGAATGATGAGATCGACATCTCCAAACACCTTTATGTCCCTGATTCCCATTTCTTTAGCAGCATTTAAGCCTCATACTCTGCTATATTGTTTTTGACCTGAAAATTCAGCTTAAAAGACAGATGAATGCATTCGTGTGTTGGGGATACCAGCACTACACCTGCTCCTGCAGCATCCCTAGAGCAAGCTCCATCAAAGAACATATCCCAAATCTATGGCTCTTCTTTCTCTGTGACCTGGCGTACTGGTTTCCTAAGCTACACTGAGGCCAGCTGGGATTCTTCAATTTGGAGAATACATGCTCCAAAATCAATGTCCACAACATAAACGGGATGATTAGTGAGATGCTTCTCATCACTAATGATATAGGCCATTTGAGCTTCTCTGTATAATCTTCTGCTTTCACCTCCAAAAACTGGAACGGTAGCATAAGACAAATCATTCTGTAATGTCCCACCTAATCTTTTAATCCACCCTTTGGAAAGAAGCATGCCAAACTTAGGAGGTATATCTGCTACCACAATATCCATCATCATGCTCTTCATGGGCAGCGGGGATAAGGTGATGGTTAAATATTTCATTAACCCCAAACATTTCACCTTTCTTGAGTCAAAGGAGAACAAGTCATGATAGGGTCTAGTGATGTCAAGGCCTAACTCATCCATGACAGCCTTTGGCATTAGATTATGGCTGGCACCTGTGTCCAACAGACAGTTGTGAAGGGTTTTGTCATGAATAGTCAGGGAGACATAAAATGATGGGGAATTTTCATTAGTAGGTTACATCATCGGGCTAAGCACAACTGCAGGTTTGTCATTTTGCAAATTGACACAGTCATTCGATGCTTGTGTGGCTTTAAGCTCAAGGGCTTCAAGGATGGGTTTCTTAAAGGCCTCATTCTTTACTAGTTCTATCAAGGGTACATATATTTTCAATTTCTGGATTTCTGATTCAAAACTGAAAGGGGAAGGGGACTTGTCAGGACCTCTTACCTCTTGAGTTGGTGCTTTGAGGATGTTGGGATCAACTGCTGGTCACTTCTGCTTGCTAATCTGCTGCTCTGTGGGGACAACAACTCTTTGGACAGGGCTTTCTTTGACATTACTCATCTTTGACCTCAGGTTATATCTCTGTTGATCTTCAGTTTGTAGAATAGCTTGTCTCTCCCACTCCTGGCTGGTTTGGTCTTTGAGTAATGACTCCTCATAGGCAGCTAGTGTAAAAAAGGAAGCACTGCCTTTGTCTTCCATGCAGTGGATCTCATCCTCTTCATCAAACTGCTCCTCCTCCATGACTACATTCTGGAAAGGAGTCTTCACCTTCTGTTCTTCACTGGCCTCTTTTCCCCTTTGCATGATCTGCAATTGTTCATTTACTCTCCTATATGGATTTGGATTTCTAGGAGTAAATGCTTTAGGAGGCCTTGTCTTCCTAGAATTCTGCTCAACCTTCAACTTGTGGATTTCGGAGGCCAATGACTCTATCATCTTGGTCATTTTGTCTATTTTGGGGTCTGAGGCCGAAGAAGATTCACATCTCTGTCTCCTTCGGTCAGTGTGGCATTGATTTTTTCTACAACCATGATATTGGATTCCACCTCCAAGGCTACATCTTGCATCTTGGCTAGAGAAGCACATCTTCTTTCTCTCAATAGCAGACAAAAATCAACATCAAAGGCATTGGCATAAGTGAGTTCGGTAGAGGTGGGAGTAGGTTTCACTTCAGCTGATATCTTGCCATACATACGATTAAACCTTTTATTGAAATCAAACAATGACTCCCCATTTTCTCTTTTCAGGTTGCCAAACTCAGTATGGTAGTAGAGCAGATCTTTCTTATCCCCCCAATGCTTTAGAAACACATCGTCTAAGGCCTCAATGTTTTCTATAGACATAGGGGTCAGTTCTCTAAACCACTTTCTAGCCTCTCCATCTAGGCTTTGGACAAATACTCTCATCCACACATCATCTTCACTAATGTCTAGATTATTAGCATAGCTATAGAATGACTTGAAGTATTCTTCTACTATTACTCCCTCTGTCCCAATGAACTTAGGCATGTATTTCTGATATTCTCCAACAGGCATTGCATTCAAGGGAGTGGGCAGTAATAGAGGTCCATACCTACCAGCTATGATTCTTTCCATTTTGGTGGGTGCTTGTGGACCTGCCATGACTGTAGTGGATTGAAGAATATTGGCAGTCTGAATGATAGAGAGTTGAGGAGTGACTGATAGGACTAAAGGAATATGGGGGATAGGAGGTGAGGTTTCCTTCGAGCTTAAAGCAAAAAGAGAACCTAAAGGATAAGGAGCTTTATGAATCTCTGAAGATTTTTCTTCACTGCTAGTGCTAAAGGCTATATTCTCAACATGTATTTGTTCTATTCTAAGCCTTTCTTGCAGAGATGCATAAGATTGTTTAGGTTTACCTGATCCCGATGCTCCTTTCTGTGATATCTTTATTTTATTGATTATCTTCTCAGCGTTAGGTACTGGGTCATCTAGTGACTTTTGAGGATTTCTCCGAGTATGCCTTACAAACTGAGCCAGAACTATGATGTGGAGTCGCCAAGAGGTTCGGCCTCCAGTAGAGTCACCAGATAGATGATTACAACCAAAAATGTGTCTAGACTTTGTCTATCATCAAAACTGGATATGTGTCATTCTCCCAGGGAAGCTGAGCTTCAATCTCCTCTCCCCGACAACGGTGCCAATTATGTTAGGGCTCCAGGAAACTCTCCTAGGTTGTAGCTCAGAGATGCCTGGTAACAAATAATCTTCAATATGGTTCTAGGAACTTAATGGGATGGGTGATAGTTCGGTTCAAGCTAGATAACCACTTCTACTCTATTTTCACTCCAAACATGCATGAACACTCTCAGACTACAAGGTTTTGGACCATCAATGCTCAACAATTTAGGAATTAGGTGAATATGGAGAACACTGACCAGACCAGCAGATACACACAACCATGTGATGGCTGGCTACAACCAGTAAAGAAACTTGTAGATCTAATCTATCAATGCAAAGACAAGATGATAGTTGTTTTGCATCAGACACAAGAAACTTGAGTGGCCTACTCACGATACATTCAATATTTCAATACAGAGATAAGATGCCAATTATTTGGTATCAAACATGGAAGCAATCATGAATACAGCGCCATGGGCACAAACCTAGAATAGAGAATAAATGGACATTGAGCATGTAACAACAAAAGAAGCTTACGTTGTTGAAAACGAAGATGAGACGTTGCAAGTTGCAGAGTGTCTACAGTCTCCAGAAATTGAACCTTACATCAAATGCCAACCCTCATTACAACTTTTTGGTGTCTATTTGTAATATTTCATTACAACGTCCCCTGCCCTTTTAGGGATGGGGGTCTTTAATTGACCACCAACCACTATTAACTATTTGATAGCGTCTTTAGATGCAGTTTCTTTCTTTGTTATGAAAACTCCATTAGTTCTGGTACTCTGTTGTCATTCAAGCGGTTGGATCGATTATGGCAGTGGAGTTCCATGACTATTTAATTATGTTGCTGAGTCGTGTTGTTTCCTTTTCTCCATTTGGCCATGCTCTCTATTTAATTCAGTTGTTGGGGTCAGACTAGACGTGGGGATGGAGCGCATGGGCAGATGAACGGCGAGAATGGTAGTGGATGGTGGTCATCGGATCGAGGAGATGTGTGGCGGAGATCAATTTGCAGAGGCTAACGGTTGTGGTGGTAGCGAGATATGTCTGGGCCGTCAGATCTTCAAGCAGGTAGATCAGACGGTTATCAGGCAGTGGAGTTGCACAGGTGGTAATGGGCGGGGTGGTTTACTCTAGGCGGTAATGGTTTTTTCATCGTGCGTTCATCGCACGGTAAGTGGTAATTTTCCAAAGTTGCGCGATTCCGTTCAACGAATGACACGTAGCAACAGAGAAGAGAGGAATACCGCTCATATCGCGCATGTATTGCCTGCACTAATTGCCCGTGCGATATGAGCGAGGACCATCAGATCTAGTGGAGGTGATCCGATGGTGGGGGCTGATCAGGCAGGTTGCCTTTATCGAGATGCATATGGGCCATTGGATTGGCGGGAAGAGATCAACAGCGGGGATGCGGTGAGGCGTTTTATGAGCATGCAAGGGCATATGGTCTGGTTTTATGGGTACTTTGGCTTTACGCTTGGGGCTAAGGCCAAACAAGGGGATTTTGTCGGGTTAGAAGGTTAATTTAGGAAATGGGAAGGGAAAAATGTGAGCGGGGTGAGAGGAGAAGGGGAAAATGACCCATGTGGGGCCCCTTTAAGCACAACAAAGCAGATCGAGCCTTCCTTTCAAACTTCAGAGAGTCAGTGTTGAACCTCAGGGCTAACATGGACAATGCAATGAGTTCAATATATATGATTGTGTCTACTCAACAATCAAACTTGCAGCTCCAACAACTCATGCCAAGTAGAAATTAATGTTTAAGCAATCAATTCAACCCTCAATTGTATCAAACTTCATTACATGATTTTTCTAACTTTGTGCATACAAGTAATCCCAGTATAGCAAATGGACAAGATGAGTCATAACTCATATCTTTTACCGAGTACTGAGAAACATTTCAATGCCAACATTTTGAATTGGATCACTAGTGGGTCACTTGTTGGATGTTTAATGCTCTAGTCAATCTTGCTTCATCAATCTTCATCAATCAACACACTTTGCACCATACCTTTGCCTCCTTGAATGTGTCTGTCTCAACTTAGTGCAAGTTGCACTAACCACAATATTCATTAATGCATGTTTGATTTCAACAAAGTGGCACAACATGAAGTTTGAGACATATCTTGTCTCTACAAATTTGAACAACTACAATTTGGAGTATTCTCAATATATTGCTTGTGATTGGTAATGAATTTTATAATCTACCTAGCCTGCCCTATGACTTCTTAATCCAATTTGTTTTCACCTCAATCTCTTCTAAAATCATATTTAGATTTGAGACAATGCAAAGAATCCAAAATATGTGAATGTATCTACTCTTAACAATCAAGCTTTCCGATCCAACGACTCCTGTGAAGTAGAAAACAATGTTTAAGCAATAAATTTCCACTTTAGTTGTATCAATCTTCATTACATGAATTGTCTAACTTTATGCATACAAATCTCCCAATATAGTAGATGGATGTGATGAGCCATAACTCACCTCTTTTACCAAGTATTGAGAAACATTTCAATGCCAACATTTTGAATAGGATCACTAGTGGTTCACTTGTTGGATGTTTGATGCTATGAACCCAAGTTAATTTTTCATGTTGAAGACAATAGATCTTAAGATAGTATTATGATTAACAAATCTTGAAATGTAAGGCATTTTCAAGGCACGTGACCACAATCAATTGATGTGAAAAACAAATTCCTATTCCAATATTGAAGATTCATAATTTTTCATCAAATAAAACTACCACGAAATGACATCAACAATATCAACATGAATCTTCGACAATTGTGCACATACAAACTGAAATGGAAAAATGAATACCACCAACATGTCTCCATGAGCTTGTACAACCACATCACACATAGGCTAGTCGTTAGTTGCATTTCCATTGCAAAGACTTTGTAGAAATTGACATTGAAAAAGGTCTTATCATGAGTAATAATTAAACGAGTAAACACAGATATGAACATGTAGGAGGCTCTAGAAAGAAGTAGAATATTTGAATGAGCTTCTCTTGGTTTCAAGAATACTTTATTTTCTAGTGAACATTGCAAACCATGTGAAGGTGGAAGCTTATTGAGCTGATGTATGATGTGATACAGTCTAGTATGATGTGTAACGTGTCCGTCATCAAAATTGAATTGAAATTTTGATCATGTTCGCCAAAATAAAAATTATGAAAATCGAAAAAAAAAAATAAAAATATATATATATATATATACAAAACATTTAGATAATGTTGGCTCGTACAAAAATTTACACGTGAAGAAATTGGATCCCTCTCAGTTCATGTTATATCCATATTTAAGATGGATCTTTTAATCCTTCCCCACCTTGCATTACTCCCAATTCCCTGTACTCAATCTATTTACCGGAAAATAATTTAAAGTGACATAGTATGATTCTTGTATAGAAAGAATGTGTATGCAAATATGTTGTCTTGTACGTATAAAACATATAAGATTCATGTATAAGAATGTAGCAAAATAAAAATTAAGTAGCAAGTTTATATGAATAATTTTATCCATCATACTCATGAATATTGCTAGGGCATTAATACTCGAGGATACCTTATATAGATTTGAAGGTTGTCTTCCACATCAATTAGTTGGTTTTAATCCTATACAATTAATTGTTGCAAATATAATTTTAGTAAAAAAAGAAAAAGATGCAATGGGACACATACATTAACACATAAATATTGTTGTGAAAACTCAAAATTGGGAAAACTAGAAATGTTTTTCAGTGTATTATTTCTTTACAATGTTAATACAATATGTATATGTCATGGCATCAATAAATTGTGAATCCATTAACCCTAGATTAGAATACAATTGTAGTTCCTTAATCAAAATTACAAAACCATGGGTTCAAGCACCATGTACCACAAAATTGCTAAAAATGAAAAATGTGTTGAAAATTGCCAACAATAAACAAAAAAACTGCCCCTTTTTTTGGGCTCTGCGACCCCACCCTGCACCTAGTGTAATGAATCACACATTTAGGTATTTATGCAAAGAATATAATACATATCCAACATTCTCTCATTTCTTGTTTTCTTTGCAACAAGGGTATGCGAGAGCACATGATCAACAATCTAGAACAATAATGTCAATTATTTCTCTATGCGAAGAAAATTTCTTAGTGCTCACAAATTTGTTCAATAAATCTGCGACATTTTCCAAAGTGTCCACCTCTGCCAATAACATTTTCTTGTTTTCAATCATATCTCTTACAAAGTGATACTAGACATTGACATGCTTTCAATGTCTTAGAATTATAAACTGTATTAGTAATGATTGAAGCTTCATGGAATAAATCCCTTGCTCATGTGAGCCAATCACGACCATCACCTATTGGTCATATATCCACCCATGGGGAGTGTTATCACATCGTAACATGTTCGGGGGAAGTTAAATGCCTACTACCAAATGGAAGCTCAATGGAAGATCTGGGTTACCTTTCCTTGTGGGAACCCATGCTTCCTAGTTTGTGACCCAATTTCTCAGTACTGCAACTCTCTTGTCCCATAATAATCTCGAAGTGAGGTCACTATGTGGGTGTTGCGCCAGTCTAGGAATTCTTGGAAACCTCTCATGCTCTTGTAGATCCATCCACTCTCGTAATCCTCTGTCACAACCCCAGGTAGGGACGACTCCATAATGCTAAAGACTATTCTGCCAGGGCATCCCATCAAAGCCATCATCTACCAATCCTCGTCCAGTCCCTGCCAGAAATAATAGCAAGAAAGGCCCTCCTCAGCCTGTAGTGATAATCCTAACAATCCTCGACCTTTCCTCCCAAGGAAGACGCAATCTTTTCACTGTCATCTCAATGATCCTCCCTCAGAAAGGTGATCTATTACCCCAATGGATCCCTAGAACCCAAAGCCAGTTTGAAAGCCCATCGCTTCCCATTCCTGTCGTCTGCCACGGTGTAGTATCGATGTCCACTGGGAACCTAATGTACCATACAATTAATCCCTGAATGCGACCAATAGACGAATATATGATACCCACAATCAACTTAGTGTATGCAGATCTGTCCTGCTTCAACCAATCATCACCACTAACTCTACCATCTGCATCCTCGGTAATGTGCCAATGCAGTGTCTAAATCCTAAGTTACCACTGGGAAAATTCCTCAACCATACACGGTATCCACTACTCATGCAAGATCTCAACAATCCCTACTGAAGTAGAGGCACATGTCTTCCCCATGATAAGCTCCCCAAGTGTGGCCCATAGATGAATGATATACCACCCCCGCAAAAGATCACCTCATCTCTTAGCCTTTGGTTTCTAACTCATGTGTTGACCTTGCTCCTCCACCAGGGAATCTCTATCATGCCCCTGATGCCTTGAATCTCATAGAGTTGTCTTAGGAAAATCTCCCAAGTCCTATTATCCAAAATGTGGGCTTCGATCAGACACAACAAGGATCCCCTCAATTTCTTGTGATGCCAACGAGTGAGAGATGCTTGGGCTCTGACATGTATGGTCGAGAACTCGTGTGGACAATCCTCACCAAACTTGTGATCAATCTATTGTCCAAACCTGGGTATGTCTGCCTCAATGGCCTGCCTGACACTCTCGTCAAGAAGTCTCCCTGTTAGCAGCACTCCCGATTCGCAAGTGCCACAGGCCACTGCATATAACCATGTTTCCTTGTTACCCATGTTATATGATTGCACCCAGTTTTGCATCACTATGCATCTCTAAACTCCACTACATGTTCTCACATTTCCCCAAATCAGCTAACATCCCTCCTTCATCGATGTGTCTATCACACTATAAGGAAATACACTACGATGTGAATTGCTCATCCTACACCCCGGTGCAGCCTTGTACACCACTACACACCACCACACACCCTCGTGCTCCTCTGCATATCGTTGTGTGCTCCTATACCTCCCTAGATGTCATGGTATAAAATTGAGTCAATAAGTATAATATCACATGTGTTCAGTCTCACAGTATCCACTCTCTTATCCCGTTACCCCCAGATGAGTTGACCTCCCCTCCTGATCCTCCCTAAGAGATATGATAGGTGAATCTCCCTATGCACTTGTGGTAGTTTCACTAGGGTGCTACTCCTTAGTGATCTGCTCCTCTGTGATCTGCTCCTTGGTGATCCCTATGCCCCATATATCCATGGGGAATCCTCCTCTCAATACAAGGAACTATTTGGTGGCTGCCAATGCCACCTCCTTTGACAACCTCTTGCTAAGATACATTGATCATCCAACGACCCCACACACAACCAACATGCCAAGAAAACTCAAGGAGTCTTCCTACTCCCCTGTCCCTTGTCAACCCGACCTATCACTGGTGTTGTCAAAAAATCTAATGGAAATATGAAAATGGGGGTGAGTCCAATGACCGGATCCACCATCCTGCTAATACCATGATTGACCTAATCCATGGAGTGATGAGAGGTCGCACCTAGATCCCAACGATGATCCAACCCTCGAGCCCCTTTGGAAAACCATAGCCCCTATTGAACTATGCCCCAAACCATGGATGTTTCCAGACACCCTACTAGCTCCACCAAGTACCAACTCAATACCTTTCGCCATCCAACCCCAATGGCAGGATCAAATGCACATGTACCCGTATATGCAACCACCTCAACATGTGAATGCTACACCCTGCATAACTCATGTTTCCTCATCCCACTATCTGAGTCCACACGTGAGAGTTGACTAAGCAACTTCGCCTCTCTCTCTCCAACATGCAAAGGTAACCCAATAGTGTTACAAGTCCCATCTATGTATGCCTGAACAGAACTATTGTCTGAATGTACTTCAACTATGGTAACTGCTTGTGCATCTGTCTGCCCCCCATCAATGGATAGCCCCAAGGATGTTTGCTCATCCTCCATCATGGGCTCAACATGGGCCACAAGTTGACTCTCCAAAAATGGCCCATAATGCACATTGTGCTCTAGTATGTGCTACTCATGCTGAATCATCACTGGTAGCTCACCTCACAAATATCCTCGGTTTCCTTCACTCATTTAACACATTTGTTGCCCACCCCACTCTTCCATCAAACATGGATGCATATATGGGTTGTTGTCAACATTTCCATATAACAACTCATGCTCCTCAAAGGCATCCTCATGAGAACCCATGGACTCAACTATAAAAGAAGAATCCCCATCAAAAGGGTCAGAAGTAATCTCCTCCCGATCATGCAAGTTAAAGTGTTCCTCATGTGACTCTTGTTCAACCATGGACCCCTCAACCTTCTCCTTAATCAACTGACTTCAGTCCCTTTCCTTTTCTTGTTTTTCTACAATTTTTGCAGTCTCATCCGCTTATCTGTCCTCTTTAACTTTACATTTGTGGTTTGGTGTTCATGTTTCTTGACATGTGAAACATATCAGCTCTCTTCTCATTTGGTTTCTTCTCTTTCTTAGGAGTTTTGGAGACTTCTTTTTCTTTGGCTCCTCATCATTCCTTGATCTGGGCCCTTTAGAAATTATCCTCATCAGATTTATTTTGTCAAGAGGTTTAGCACAAAGGGTTGCAAATTGCCTCAATTACTCCTCCATGAGCTAATAAATTTTCCACCGACAGAAAAATATTTTGCAATATGCTAGATCCACTATTTAGGAACTCTCAGGTTCCCATCTATCTATAGATCCTCCACACGCTACAAAGGTCACACTACAAGTCTTCTACAGGTTGCAAGTCTGCTAACTCAGTTGTGATTTTCTAAGCTTGTTTATTTTGTTCACTGTGAGATATTGTAGGATACTTGGGGTATGGTTGTCACAATAGTGCTACTCCAGTACAACTGGACTAGAGTTTTAGCCTCTAGAATTATGGCCCAACAATCACATCTTTGGCATTACCATGATTTAGACCCACAACTAGCCAAAATCATTGCTCTGGTACCACTGTCATATTCCTAATAGGAAATAAATAGTGAATAATAGAGAAACATCCTCATGACAACACCCAAAATATTTCACCCACACATAAATATCAAATACACATACATTGACGCCAAAACTGGGTCTTTTATTAAATATAGAGTTTAATGAGAATAATAAAACCAACGAAAGAGGAACCTGAGATTGCTACAACAAGCGAAGTCAAACCCAAGTTGTGAAAACTCTGCCCACTAATTCACTATGTTGACCCAGATATTTTCGTTGTTGTTGCTGGTAAAAATTGGAAGGAACTCTCTCTGCAATGCTTAGAAATTCTTGTATATGAAATTGGCAGTCCTTCTCAAGCAACTCTACAAAACCCAAAAGGGAATTGGCCTCAATCAAGCCCCTCAAAAAACTCACAAATGAGGTGTGTGACCCAATTTATCCACATGTACACACTGCCCAGAATTGTTGTAGAATGCCCTTGAAATGGAGCTCCAACCTCTCACAAAATTTCCTATAAATTTCTCCCCCAAATTTCTTATGCCTCCAATCCTCAAGCCCCCAACTCCTGCTTCTCTCTAGCCTCTATGTGACTTATGTAGTGAGGGCCTGTGTAGGGCCCATAAGAAAAATTTTTGGCTTGCCTTAATCCCTAGTTTTTCTCCTCTACAAACCACACCAAAACTTCAGCAAATTCTTGGCCCTTCCACTTCCTAATTCCCTAGAATTTTCCCTACACCATGTTGCTCTCTCCCACTTATGTGAATTTCTCCAACGCCCTATCCACACCATACCTAGAAATGAAGCTCATGTGACAACTTCATAGTGGCTCCCAAATTTCCCAAAGGCTCCCCTAGGGTGGCACTCATGGTCCACCAAAGGACGAGTTGAGATCTCCGCCCAGAAATCTCCTGGTGCTAAACAACATTATGTTAGCTTGGCTTAGAAGCTCAAGCAAACAAACTGTTTAGTTGTAAAATTTTCAAAAGGCCCCAAATGTTGGCCCTCCTCTCCTATTTATATTTGTTGCCTCCTTCACCCTCCTTGTGGGCCGCTTTTCCCACTAATTTGATTGCCTTCCTCTTCTTCTCTCTCCACCAGTGTGAGCCTCCTAAGGGAGTGAAAATTCCTTCTTTGTGCCCCGCCCCCCCCACAACCCATTAAAGGATCAGTTTTTTCCTTTCTCCTAAGTCCCATATGCCAAAATTTTCTCCAATGCACAAAATTGAAAAATTGCGATATGCCTTAGAAATTCATGAAATTTAGGACATCACATAGAATCTTTAGGACACAAGGCCAATCAACAACAAGGTTCAAAGCCATTACAACAATATACTTTTTATGAGCTCAATATGTCACTTTCAAGAATTGAACTTAGATATTAAATCTTAAGGAAAAACCCCAATTACTTCCCTCATTTTGTGGATGTTACCCAAGGTAAATCCTATAGTTTTTAGGGCACAATTCCAATCAACAACAAGGTTCAAAGTCAGCATAATAATATACTTTTTGTGAGCTTAACATGTCACTTGCGGAATTGAACATAGGTATTAAAGCTCAAGTAAAACCACCAAATACTTCCCTCATTTCGAGGATGGTACCAAACATAAAACCCATAATCTTCAAGGCACAAGGTCAATCAACAACAAGGTTCAAAGTCATCACAACAATATAATTGTTATGAGCTCAACATGTCACTTTCGAGAATTGAACTTAGGTATTAAAGCTCGAGGAAAACCCCCAATTACTTCCCTCATTTTGAGGATGATACCAAAGGTAAAACCCATAATCTTTGAGGCACAAGGCCAATCAACAACACGGTTCAAAGCGATTACAACAATATACTTGCTATGAGCTCAACATGTCACTTGCGGGAATTGAACTTAGATATTAAATCTTGAGGGAAAACCCCAATTGCTTCCCTCATTTTGAGGATGTTACCCAAGTTAAATCCTAGAGTCTTCATGCCACAAGGCCAATCAACAACAAGGCTCAAGTCCATCACAACAATATACTTGTTATGAGCTCAAAATGTTGCTTGCGGGAATTGAACTTAGGTATTAAAGCTCATGGAAAACCACCAAGTACTTCCCTCATTTTGGGGATGGTACTGAAGGTAAAGTCCATAATCTTCAAGGCGCAAGGCCAATCAACAATGAGGTTCAAAGCCATCACAACAATATATTTTTTATGAGCTCAACATGTCACATTCGATAATTGAACTTAGATATTAAAGCTCAAGGAAAAACCCCAATTACTTCCCTCATTTTGAGGATGATACCGAAGGTAAAGCCCATAATCTTCGAGGCACAAGAACAATCAACAACAATGTTCAAATCCATTATAACAATATACTTGTTATGAGTTCAACATGTCACTTGCAGTAATTAAACTTAGATGGGGAGGATAATAATCCTTCCTCCCAATCACCCAACATAAACCCAAATGATTCCCCTTACTCTGTAGATATTATTAGTTACACAATATTTTTCATGTTAACCCTAATAGAAAATATTTATCCATGCTTAGATTTTTGTGAGAATAGAATATTAGATATTATTTGGTCTGAATAATAAGAAAATTTGAATTTATCCATGGTTAGATGGTTGTGAGAATATAATATTAGATATTATTTGGTTTGAATAATAAGAAATTTTGACTATTGAATTCAATAGTACTAAGCATAAAAGCTTGTGTACATAAAATTAATTTTGTGTGATAGTTTGAACTTATTTATACCATTGTAAATTCATGTATATGATAAGTAAATATTTTTATCTCTCTCTCTCTCTCTCTATCACACACACACACATATATAATCGTAACTAGAGGATATTTATATTAAGTAAAAATTTGTAGCAAAGCTCACAACATAATACCATAAAGTTTTTTTTTTTAAATCTTAAACCAATTTTAAAAATGAACTATTTGATATCCTATATCTTCAACCATAAAGGGACAAAATAGTTATTTACTATAGATCTTGCAGGTATAAATTCTATAGAATTGACATGGATAAGAAACTACTTTATAAAACATACAAAACTAGCCAAAAACATGTCAGTTGGCTACCTCATCCTAAGTTGCAATGGCTAAGTCTGAATCCACTTCGACAATTTATTCTTTTTTATAGTGTTGACGAACAATTTTGTCTCACTTTAGATGCCCGCAATGAGAGTTGATAGATTACACTTGACTAGGTCACCCTGACTGACCCCCTTTGGATAAATTTATAACCATAATGAAAAGCATAATATAGTCCTCTTCCAAAACATGTATTTGGTGTTTGAATTGGACCAAGGTTCCCCTCACTTAAGAAATTTGAGAGATTATCAAATTATTTTTTTCCAGGATACTTCCTATAGTTGCAACAATAACACATTTATTTCCTTCACTAGATTCCTCATGACTCCTCAAAGCCCTTTGAATCTCTTGCAATTCTCTCTAATCCATTATGTATCCAAAATTGTGCAATTCCAGACTAAAATTAAAGCTCTTGTAGGTATGACCCGCTTTCCGCACTGGTAAATTCAAGAAAATGTACAGGCTAGAATAAATCTAAGAACAAAAACGATGACATCCAAAATAGATGGTGTTGGTGAATAAAGGAGAATGAAACCATGTTGCCTAAAGAACTATAAAGGACACACTTTCTAGAGGGGGACAGAGAGGTGGAAGATGTGGGGGATGTGGAAGTTTTATTTATAACCCTAAAGGAATGCTTGAAGTAGGCTATGTGTGGAGATTACGAATGACAATGAACAATTGAGTCGAGGCTTTTTCTCTTTATCAAGGTCTAGTCATGCTATGGGCCATGGAGATCAAGGATGCAATATTTTTTGGGGATTCATTGCTAGTCATTGGTCACTTTCAAAAAACAAACATAGGACATGACTCCACTCTCTTCAAAATCATAGAAAGAATCAAACAACTCATCTTATACTTCAATTCCATTGAATTGTTTCACATCCTCCAATCTTACAACCCACAAGCATATGAACTGGGAAATAAAGAGGTCATTTGGACAAAGGAACATTATCCAAAAATGGGGATGACCCCATCATTAATTTTAATTCCATGAATTACATCCCTGTGATTAATCTATTGCATGTTTCACATGAACTTATAATGGACATTTAGCAGTTGGCAAAGATCAAGGTTGGACTCTCCATTAATTCATCTCTTCCCCTTGTACTCCTCACACATTTCAAACATGATTGAGGTGGGAGTTTAATTACCATTGATATGATGGGGAGTAATAATATAGGTGTGTTCATGAATGATCATAGTCACTCACGAAGGTGTGCACATTGTGTTATTTTGGATTTGCAGAGAGCTTTGAGGTCTCTTTCCAACCAAATGGAAACCCTCCAATAGGAGAGTTTTCATTTGAATCATATCATGAGCATGCAGATGGAGGCACATTTGGAAAGAAGTGCAACATTGGAAATGTGAAATTGAAATTCAAAATAGAATATTAGACAAACTCATTGAGGAAATGGGCATGTATTACAATGTGATACTAGGTTTTGGTTGGAGTTCTCAATCACCCCCCATACTCCATCGACTCAGTCAAGGAAGAGTATACTGAAAACCCCATTGTTCAACAAGCTCCAAAACGATAAATGTAAGAAGCACTAGTTCAATCTGCCAACAAGACTTATCAAAATGAAGTAGTAATGAAAGAATCCCATAGTGGGCATGGAGCTATCTATTTAGCCTAGGTATTTAATATATTATTAGACAATTTTTTTTGTTGATAGTTTATTAGATATATAGTTGCAACTATCATAGGAAGCATGTAGGCAGTAAGTGTAACTTCCATCCTTGTATATTCTCCCTCTTAACATAATTGGAATTTTACTTTTGTTCGATACAACCTTTTAGAAATTGTGTATTCATCTACTAATTGGATCAACTGCAACTTTTATATCAATACATTACTATCCACTTTTTTTTAATAATATCTACAGAGTAAAAACCTTATAGAGGTTGCTCATGAAAATTGAATATGTTACAAGTGACATTTGAATGCAAGTTGGGAAGATATATTATTTCTCTCTACCATTGAGGATGGATCCAATTAATAATTGAGTTATACATTTTTTCCCAAAGTGGGAAAAAAATTTTGGTACCTAGGGCTATTAACTTAGTAGCATCCTTGGATCTACCCTAACATCTCATTACATCATTATGTAGAAAAAAAACTTGGTCACATATAATAACTCATTAGAGGTCCATAAGGGGTAGACTTTCGCTCCTGTCAAATGTCTCTGTGTTTTTTGCCATCAACTTGTTTCCTTACGTCTAAGAAAGACAATCTCTTAGCTAAGAAAAAGTAATTTAAGTTTTAACTCTATGACCAAAAGATAGTTTTATCCAATCACTAATGTCTACTAGATACCCAATATCCCATCTAATCATTGTTGAAGTTATAAAATAGAGGTCATGTTGTATTTAAAGACGAAGGACCTTTGAGGAGTTAAAGATGAAGATCAATCAAGCACCATATTTCACATTACCGAACTTAAAACAACCCTTTGAAGTGGATACATATGCTAGTGGGTATGTTATGGGAGTGGTCTTGATGTAGAGAGGAAGGCCTATATGTTACCATTCTAAGGTATTTCATGGAACAGTTCTTAACTACCCTACCGATGACAAACAACTATATTCCCTGGTGTAAGATGTGAAGAAGTGGAAACATTATCTGGTGGGAAATGATATAATAATCAACGTAGATCACTAGTAAATATAGTATATGTAGGCCTAGAGTAAGCTACAACAAACCATGTATTGGAAATGGATGGGGTTTCTGCCACAATTTAATTTAGTGATTAGGTATAAGAAGGGAAACATAAACAAGTTGGATGACATGCTTTCAAGGCCACCCACATCAAAGAGCTCAACTTTGGTAACTTTTATGCACATGGAGCAATTCACCCATGAGACATATAAAGAGGCATATTTAGATGATGAGGAATTTAAGGAGGTGTTTCAACAGTTGCAGAGCCAGATTCATGTGTATAATGGTGACAACACAACTTATTACCATCTCCAAGACGAGTTACTCTACAGGTTGGATAATTTATGTGTTCCTAAAGGTGAGCAACTGAAGTTGATTAGAGAGGATCTCACCTCCGAATTTGCAGGGAATTTTGGTTTGGGGAAGACAATGGTGAATTTGTAGAGGTACGTGTATCGAGACAAGATGCAAGAACAAGTAGTTAGGTTCATAAGAGGATGCATGCTTTGTTTTACCAGCAAGTATAGTAACACGAAACATGTTTTATATCATTCCTTTTTTGCACCCACTTGTCCTTGAGAAATAATTTCCATGTACTTTGTGGTTCGGCAATTCCTAGAATCGCCCAACCACCCCACGGACGGGCAGTCGAGCCGCCGAGGGTGGCGTGGGGTGGGG